>CAJVPY010001962.1:0-17593 GCA_910591965.1 Dentiscutata erythropus | reverse complement strand
AGAATAGTAAAATTGGCCTGATAGTTCTTGAGAAATCTTTAAAAAACTTCTTTTTATATATAAAATTTCTTTAAAAAAAATTGATTTTTTTAAAGAAATTTTATATATAAAAAAGAAGTTTTTAAAAGATTTCTCAAGAACTACCAGGCTAATTTTAATATCCTTTCAGTATTAAGTACAGTCAGGGCATATTCCGAATTTGGTTATCAATGATCTGCATCTAATTTAGTAATGATCTGTAGTCAGATGATTCTAGAATATTATTCGAATTTTCCACAAGTTATATACACAGTAATACAGTAATACCGTAGTATCCGCCTTTTTTGATCTTTTTATTCGTTTGATATGTAATTTATCATTGTTGCATATGCGATATATTGCTGTAAATATGTTTAGAACGTTATCATCATTGAAACCACCGTTTTTATGGTTACCGAAGTTGTTGCTTTTAGAATCGTCGTAGGAAGCGTCACACTTTGGAGACATAGAAGCTGCTGCCACCCTGGTATGAATTTTTTTTTTTACGTTATTAGATTTTTGGTGCTAGTCTAATTAGTTATGTCACGTAGTTGTACTTAAAGTTTTTATACGTTGAAGTTGCAACCTCAGTTGCACTAAAAGGAGCACTTGAAGTTGCAACTTCAAGCAAGCCTGTGGTCAAAATGTGGCTATTTTTATCGACCAAACGTGCTCATCCTTTTCAATTCCTTTCAGCCGAACCTATATCAGCTGATTTGATAATAATGGAGTTCTTTTCTGATTTTAATTCTAACATTATACGTTTCATTAATGCTTTTCAACTCATATTGGCTAATTCTAATAATATTTGGAGGTATCATGTTCGTCCTTTTAACTCTAATTTCATTCTATGTTTCATCAGCAAAGCCTATGTCGGCTAATTTTTGATAATAAATGAAGGCTATATGCTCATCTTTTTCAACCATATTGATAACAATATGTTTCATCAGCAAAACCCGTATTGGCTGATTTTTTAATGATTTTTTATAATATCTGAAGGCTTTTGTTCGTCCTTTTCCAGCTCCAATCCCAATAGCTAATGTCATATTTTCCATTTGCAGCCTGTCATATGAAATAACGGCTTTTATTATTTATTAAATAGTATCTTACCTGATCAGTTATTCGATTTCAATTTGATTTATTGGAATAAGCATCCTTAGGGACTTTCATATTGTTGGATCAGAGTTAGTATCGGATAGGTTGGATTGAAATTAGTATTGGATAGGGTTAGAGGTGGTTTTGGTTGTATTTAGAGATGTGCCATCACACATGTTAATTAGCACATATTCTAACTTAGATAATTAGTCATGTAATAATCAACACTTCGCACTGACAGGTGTGTAATGGCACATCTCTAGTTGGGTTAGGGTTAGATAATGATATTTATTGTATTTTTTTTTTTTTGATATGTATATATATAAATAAGGTTGTATATAAATTTATAAATAACTAGTCATGTGAAAGGGTGGGCGATGTATTGCTATGGTGGTAAATTTAAAAACCCTAAAAAAAAAACAATTTAAAAAATAAAATTAACCTGTAATGAGCTAGAGAACTAGTATTAACGCATAAGAAAATATATTTAAATAAACATTTAATTTTTACGAATCGATACTTTTTTACATTAATTTTTAAGCCATCCGATTAAGTGGGCTAGGTGCAATAGAAAAGAGGGAAATCAACAAAACAAAAGATCTTCAGAAGATCAATTTTTATATTATAAATTTTATAATAAGTTATAAGAAAATACAAACTTTAAAGAGCTATATTACAAAATTTTATTAATACAACTGCTTTTGTGTTTTAAGTGAAAAATGGTTTTAATCTTATTCTGAATTGATTTATGTAAAAAAAAATTTTTGAAAATTTGTCGATTTCCCCCTTTTCTATTGCACCTAGCCCAAGTGATTTATTTTATTCAATAAGGAACAAAATCTGTATTTGATCAATAAAAACTTAGAGGAATTAATAAACTCAAAATTCTGATCTAGATCCGATCACTAGATCAGGATCAGGCTGTATGTACGTATATAATTAATTCCTCTCTTTTATAAGAGAAATATAATGTTAACTGCTGAATTGAACTCAACTAGAACCTTTAGACTAAATTTAGCTTAAAGTCAATTCATTATAATAGATTTACTATATTAAAAATAGTTCATTTATTTTATATGTTTATTTCATTTGCTCCTCTTTTTCGAAAGTCCTGAAAAGTGATGTTAACCAAAAAATTAGCTTCAAATGGCTTTACAAGGTCAGTGATAATTATTTGTATTATTATTCAATCTAGGCTGACTTTCTTGAAAAATACTATATACTTAACTTTATATTATAATTAAAGTAGAGCTTCTATTTATATATTATGAATATTTAATAAATAGTTATATTTTTACAATTGGGTTTTAAAATATTAAATATAATTATAAATTATAAATATAAGTATTAAAATAAAAAGATAGCTATTACAAGTGCAAGACTTAGTATAATTAAAAATGTAGTTTTGGCATTATACTTTAATAATATACCCAGCACTTTATTACAATTGTTCTTGCTGATCTGCTTCTGAAATTTCAAAACAATCTTGGTTATTAAGTATATTGTCTGAATCAAATAAACACTTTACTTCTTGTAGTATACTAAGTAATTCTTCTTTTGTTTTTAACTTTAGTCCAGAATACTTTTTTTTAATATTTTCAGGAACTTGTTCAAGTAGAATTTTTATTTTTGACAAGATATCAGATATAGTCAAATTTTTTTCACTTTTTTGAGCTTCAGCTTCTCGTTTTGTAATTGGTATTGGTCTAAATTGAGAAGAATTATTTTTATTAATAAATGTTTCAATAATATAGTTTTGTCAAGCTAATTTTGTACAAGAAGTAAAATTTTTTAAATCCTCAGCTAATTTATATTCTCCACCTAAGCTGTGATAAATTGTTCTTGAGTTTATAGGGTTTACAAATTTAAGACCTTGCAGAAGAGCTCAGAATCTTTGACATTCCACAGTTGCTTCTGGTCGGGTTCTTGGTCCTGATGATTGATCATTGTATCCAATTATTTTAAATAAATTGTTTCTAAGCTAAAATAAATTTTTAGATTTAAGTATATAACTTTTAATTAATTTATTAAATAATTAAATTATAAGAACAATTTTATCTTAACAAATTTTTTACAGTTACATGCAGCTATTTTCCAATGATAGTATTGTGGTACAGGTGGTATTAAGGCTTTTAAATTTTTATTTATCTCTTCTAAAATTGCATCTAATCCTTGATGTTGATTATGAACTCTTGATCTAGAAATTACACAATTGTTTTCTATAATATCTTGTATTTCAGGATGAAGTTGCATTAATTGAACTTCATCAGCAACTTCTATTAGACGATAAATAGAATAACGTCTTCCAGACCAAATAGGTGAAAAAATTCTTTTAGCAGCTTTTTTTTAAAAGTGAATTATTAGTTCTTATAGCCTTTCAATAGTTAATAATTGCTTGAAGATAAATAAAATTCTATTATAAAAAATTTTTATTAATTACTATTAAATTATATTTAAAAATAAAATAATTATTACCTGTTTAAATTTTATCTGATAAATTGAATCATATTGCTCTTTAACCCAAGCAAGATACCCTTCAACAGATAAATTCAAATAGTTTTTTACATATGGCTACAGAAGTTCCATAGCTATTGCTTTACGATATATAATACAAATAGAATCCTATACTTTATGATGATCAGCACATTTTTTAAAATAGGCAAGCTGATTTTCAGTTTTATAGCAAACCGTCTCAAATCAATTTCCCTAATAAAAAAAAAATAAAAAAAAGTCAAATAAAAAAATAATTAATAAAATAAAAAAAATAACAAATAAAAATATATAGAATTATACTACTTAATATATTAACATCAGGAAACTAAATATAGTACAGATCTGCACAGATCTGCAACTCTGGAAATTTTTAGCAAATTTCATGATATCTCATGATCTATTGATCAGAACTTAACGAATCTGATACCATTCGAACCATCTCGGTGAGACGGATCAAATGGTACTAAATTCATTAAAATTTGATCACTAGATCACGAGATAATCGTATTTAAATAAAATTTGGAGCCATCTCACGATCTTGTTAACCAGTGGTCCAAATTTAATGATTTTGGTACCATTCAATTCCTCTCGATTAGACAGTTCGAATGGTACCAAAAATGTTAAAATTTAATCACTGGTTAGTGAGATATTTGCAAAATACGTTTCACGGTGCAGTTTTGCGCAGATCTGTACAAAAAAAATTTGCAGATTTGCGCAAAACTGCGCTGCAAAACGTATTTTGTGAATATCTCACTAACTAGTGATTCGATTTTAACGTTTTTGGTACCATTCGAACCGTCTAATCAAGAGGAATCGAATGGTACCAAATCATTAAATTTGGACCACTGGTTAACAAGATCATAAGATTGCTCCAAATTTTATTTAAATACGATTATCTCGTGATCCAGTAATTAAATTTTAATGAATTTAGTACCATTCGATCCGTCTCATTGAGACGGTTCGAATGGTACCAGATTCGTTAAGTTCTGATCGATAGATCGCGAGATATCGTGAACTTTGCTAAAAATTTCCAGGGTCGCAGATCTGCACAAATCTGCACCATATTTATTTTCCCGATGAATTTTAAATAATTTATCAGTTTAATTCTACATATGCACAAAGCATATTTATCTCTTCATATAATTGACCAGGTACTAGCACTAACCAAGGAAACTTTTCTTTTAACTTGGTAGCAAGTCGATATGGAACTATCACAAGTTACTACTATCCATTTACGAATTTTATTCTTAATACCTGATATAGCCTTAATATGTAAAAGAACTTGTTCAATATTTGCAATTGAATTAGGATTAATATTAATAGGATCAGGAATATAAATTTCAGGAATATTAACTTCTTGGTTTGTAATTGGTTGGGTAATCTCAATTGTAGAAGTACAAGCAGTATTTTGCTCATTGTTAATTTTGTAAGTTTTAAAAATAAGTGAATTATCTAATTGATCAACTATATTATTTTCAATTTTATCTATTTCTTCTTTTTGAATTTCAGCCAATGTTGGAAGTTGTATTTTACATCTTGGACATGTTCTTTTTCGATTTTCTATATCTTTCAAATTACAATTAGAACAAAATTTCATTTTAGTAATATCAACTGGTGTAGATGCTAAAAGAGAATCTATAATATTATTAGAGAACTTTTCTTCAGACAATAATATAAGAATCTCAGCTAAATATATATATAATTCTTCATCAATAACCTTTTGCATTTGGGAACTAATATTAAAAAGTTCTTCATATTGTAAATTACTTAAGAGTATTATACAACCAAGGTGAATCTGTGTTATGTTGAATCTTGTTGTGTGGTGCTATATTAAAAGCAACAAAACTAGTAACAATATGATAAATAACTTTATTAAATTCTCGATCAAGATAATTTTTTTGTCATTTTTGTTTATTATCAAATGCAAGAAATAAAAAGCCTTTAGGCAATGGTTCTTCATATTTTGAAAGCTCCTCAATCTATTTTGAAATCAATAATGACTTCTTGAGCTTGTAATATAGTTATCAATATCAATAACCATTTTTGATTTTACAATTGAATATTTAATAGCTGAAATAGCAAGTTGAATTTCTGATACATATTTTCCATGTTGAGCCCCATATATTGAATCAACTATAACTGCAATTTTAAAAAGCTTTTCATGACTTGAGACATTGGTAGCTTGATTATTTTGAACTAGAGTTTCAACAAATTTAACAACAACTTGATTACGCTTATTAAACCAATTATGCAGATTATATTTCATAAGGTTTTCTAAAGAAAACCTATTGCTATTATGAATTAATAAATCTACAAAAATTATAAAAAAGTTATAAATATTAAAGACCCAATATACAAGAACTTAGAATTAGTAATATTAGTAATATGAATTAAAAATTGATTAATAAATTAGTTGATTGAGTTGGCAAATTTTATTAGTAAATTCACTATATTAAGAGAACTTAATATAAACTATGTTTGAGCTTAATTTTACTATATTGAGATTTCAATTAGTTTTTAATATATCAAGAGCTTACTATAACAAGAGTAACTTGTATTTGGTTTATTTATCAATTAATTAGTTGACTATATAATATATATATATATAATTACTATAAATATATATATTTCTATATCTATATATAATTAGTTATTATAAAAACTATAACAATATTATATACTTTGTCTTTTACTACTATAATCTTCAATATATTTTTATATTCTTTTTATATATTGATCATATATAGTATATTTATTTCAATTTGGCTATTAAAAAATATTTGTATTATAAAATTTATTAATAGCAACAAAGATATAATTCTAGAGTTCCAATTCAGATAAATCTATTATCCATTTATCCATATCTGATTTATTCGAATATCTATTTACTATTAATATCCAGATAATTTGACAAATATTTGAATAATTATCCAAATATTAATAGTAAATAGATAGTAAATAGATATCTGAATAAATTCAAATCTGGATATTTGATAATTATCCAGATAAATACTAACCAGATTGGAACTCTATATAATTCAACTTATCAGTATTTGTTATCAAAGAGTAATTACAATTTTACATGTTTTTTGTATACAAATAGCTCTTGATATAAAAAACTTGTAATATAAGAAAAACTAATTAAGTTTCAATATAAGAAATATAAAAAAAATTTATCTTTACTAGTAATAAACTTATTTATATAAAAAAGCAAGATGAATTTTTGTATATATTTAAATTAAAATAATTTTAATTTAGATAGTATAAAATTATAAAATAAAAAATAAAAATTAGACAATAACCAGTATATTAAACAATTAATTAGCTTTGTTTAACTTACTTACATTATGCTTATAAAAACTTATACAGGAGTATATGTATACCTAAATTATTTTTAAAAAAAGTATTTTTAACAAATATTTTAGCACTGCTTAATTTTTATATGAAATTAAAATTGCAAGTGGTAAATTTACTATGGTAAATTATAATAATTTACTAGGTAATTTACCAAAGATGTGGTGAATTTACCAAAAAATTTTAAAAATTACAGTAAACAACAACTTTATATAAAATCCTTCAAAATAATTATACTATATAATCAGGGTTGGTCAAATCACTAGTCAACTAAAAATTTGTTAGTCAAACCGGTTTGGCCAAATTGGTCAAATGGTCTGATCAAATTAGTTAAATAATCTAGTCTATTAAATAAATAAATTTAGTATACAAAATAAATATATATATGTATACTATATATTTAAATATTCTTTAACCAAATTAACCGAGTTCAACAGGAGGCCACTTCAAAGTCTAGTTACTTGATGGTTAATGATCCACATCCTGCCAGATATATGATGGTGATAATCAACACCCTCCTACAGCATATTGTTTTATTTCATATTTGAAGTCCTTATTATACTTTTTTTGAATTATGATAATGATTGTTGCAGCTGCTATGGTAGGTTAATTATCTACCATCATGTATCCAGCAAGGTGTGAATCATTGAGGGCCACCCACCCTGTCAAGACCAATACTAAACCCTTTGACCAACTGGTCAAATTGGTCAAACTGGCCTGGTCAAGCTTAACCATTAACTGGTCTATGCCAACCCTGTGTATTTTGATGAAAAAAGTTTAAAAACTTTTACTATAATCAACAATGATTTAACCTATTTTATTAAATCATGTTAAAAAGCAATTTTTGTATTATTTATTTTTTCACAGTAAATAAATAATCTCCAGGAGCATGTTACTAGATGTTAATCTGGCTATTATACTATTATTTTTACATGTGTTCTATATTTATATTTGTATTGTGCTTTACTAACTTTTGAGCTTTGCTTTATTTTTTTTATTTACATCATTTTTATTGTTTACTCTTTTTTATCACCTTTGCTTTTTACTTCTAGGTTTAGCTTTTTTTGAACTCTTATTTTTACTTTGCTCTTATCATGCCTTTTTTTAGCTTCATTTTACTGTGTCTATCTACTTTGAGTCTTCCAAAATGGCTATCATTCTTGCTGTGATGCAATTATTGCACAGCTGGTCAAAATTCTATTAATGAAACCACAGCTATCCTATTAAGTAAAATATTTCAGACCAATTTGTTGTAAAAGAGACCAAAAATTTGCTTAAAAATACTCCGGCCAAATTATAATTTTGAAGATCATAGGTCTAAATTAAGCTAATGCAAACCAACTGCTTGATCAACGTCATTGCAAAATTGATGGCTACCCTTGAGGACTTATTTTTAAAGTTCTTGAGAGAAAACATAAAAAATACAAAAAAAAAAGATTCAAATAAAAATTAAGTGTTAAAAATTAAAGTTTCCTGATGATCAATATGGAACCAGGAATCTTTCGTGGGAAGATTCCCGGTCACAATATGATTATTATACAGTTATAAATATAGTTAATCACATACAAAAAATAATGATAAATGTAGTCATGAATGACACTTAATAAAACAGGAGATTAATTATCCAAATATATATGTATATACAAGAGGGTCCCAAAAAATTCTAAATCGAAATACGTCAAATAGATCTGAATTGATTAATTTTGCCCCAAGATAAACAATTTTACTAATTAAATTATATTCCTTCATTAATAAAAAATGCTCAGCAGATAATTTTGCTATAGAACATGCTAACAACTAGGGCTAAATGCCAACCTAGATCCGACGCATCCAACTCGGAATTTTAGTGACCCTTCAATAAAATTCTACAAAAATAGAAATAATTAATTAAAAAAAAAATAATAAAAAGAAATAATTAATGAAAAAAAAATAATGTAAAAACTTATCCTTATCCTAATATATAAATTCACTTTTTTTTTATTATTAAATAATTGTAATTGCAATTGTGATTGCTAAAACCAATTGTGATCACAATCACAATCATTCTATAATAAAAAAAAGTAAATCATAAAGATCCCAAAATTGTGCAAACTGCAATAAACATGATCTATTATTAATCAATTTTTTAAAAATTACAAGCTTAAATACTTACTAATATCATCAAGCAAAGACTCACGTTCTGCTTTTGCTATTTCAACAACTGCATTGATACATTTTTGATGGCTGGAAAACCTTGAATCCCACTACTTAGTAAGAGCTTTATTTTTTTTAAACTGATCTTCATACAAGCTTTGGTATGTATTCACTTCTTCATATGCTTGTTGTATTTGCTTTGTTAAGTCTTCTGTTTCTCTCTCTTGCTTTTCTAAATATTGTCAAGTTCATTTAGTTTTTCTGCAAAGTTCTATATTTTCTCGTTTAACATCTTCTAAAATTCTTTTAGTCTCATCAAGCTCAGCTCTTATATTAGTATAACTAGAGGTCTGGGTGTCCATGTTAATGTCAGTTGGTTTTTCTAAAAATTACTTGAAAGGTATTCATAAAATCAGTTAGACATAACAATTTAATTGTTATATTTTTGGCAATACAAATGATTTTCTAAATTGAGATTAACAAGTTCAGAAAAGTAAGGTATAAAAAACATAAGTTGTTTAGCTGCTTTTGGGCCACTTGCATTCCACTTTTTACGATCTTCCATTTCACAAGAGCTTAATCCAACGCTATTATATTTCTCAACCAATTCTTTAAAAATGCACAGAAGTTCTAGTGCTTTTTGTTTCTGGTAGTTTGATACTACAAAAAATTGTTTAATATCATTTAGTTAACACGTTTGCTCATCCCAACTAACAAATTTTGTGCCAAAAAACTCTGATCTTAAGGTTTTACTTACTTTTTTTAGATCAACTTAAAATAAGAGATTAATTGGGATGATCAAAAGTAGACAGTTTACACTAACTACTTGAATATTGTTTGGTAACAAGTGGAGGTAAAAATCTTGTGAACCTTTGAGAGAAAATGACATAACAAGCATGTGACAGAGCCAATCAAATTTTACTGAATTTCATAGATCATTCTAGATCTTTGATTTCAAATTTAGAATATGCCCTGACTGTAGTGATGATGAAAATATTAATAATAATCATTATTACTATTATTATAATAATACTAATAATAATAATGTTCTGTAAGTATATACATAAAGAAGAAAATACTTAATAATAATTAAATAATTAATTATCTATTAATTGTCTTATTATATTTGTAGGTGGTTGTAGCAGCAAGTAAATAATCAAGCAGTAACTATTGAAGAGCTTAATAGTATGGCTCTTGATTATTTATAACAGTTTGTTCTTCAGAAGCAGAAGTGTAAAGCTTTTATAGAGAAGTGAGATAGATATCAGACTTGGTTTGAGCAGCAAGATGCTGTTTTACAAAATTTTCTTCGCATCTTGAAAAAGAACAAAGAGAAGATGAAAGAAGAAGAATGGAGGAAGAAGAAAACAAGAAAGGAAGAAAAGGCTAGGGCATTTTCGTATATAGAGTAGTTTCTCTTTTTATTGTCTTTTTCTACTTTCTTAAAATTTATTTTTTGTAAAAATTTTGCTTTTCCTTCTCTTTTTGTATTATTTCGAGTTTTTTGTCTTCTTTTAAAATTTTCTGAAAATTCATATTTTTCTTGTAAATAATAATTTTTAGATGATTTCTATTTGTACACTATGTGTATGTACATGTGTTATGTGATCGCATATCAATCAATAAAATCTTAGCATTTATATAACACATTTATATACTATACTTATTTATTTATATAAAAAATTTGACTATACATTTATATAAAGCAATACTAAAATTACATGTAATATAATAATCTGCTCTAACCCTAATATGAAAGGGCTATACTCGCACTTGCTCTAACTATAGCTATTCTTATTTAAACAAATAATTTGTTATAATTAGTATGTGCTTTATAAAAATTGAGATGATCTACCAACACAACATCAGCATAAAAATTAAGACGATTTACCAATACAACATTGGCATAAAAAAAGCCAATATGATTAATAATTCATGGCACTATATTAGTTACTATGCTTCAAGGATCAGATATAATTGCTGTGCCAGTAAGAAATATAAATTATAGCTATGTCAGTAGATTACTAAAATTTTGTTACTTACTGACTATTAAATGCATAAGCAATTGAATAGAGTAGCATAAATAGCACAAATTTATATAAAAGAATACACTCATAGGATCTTCAATTAGTAGAAATTTGATTCAGGACTATCCAGAAAGACAAAAACTTTAAATATTATGAGCTATTACCTTATGTTGCTCCGGAAGTAGTTGAAATATCTACGAGAACATTGTCTTTTTATAATCTTGAATATGAGAAATATTAGTATTTTAATGTCACTAACAAACTAAAAGAAAATACTTAACCGAAGTAACTATAAAACGATCAAAGTATTATAAAATAAAAGACATTAAGTACATATTTAATAGATTGCATTGTATTAAATTGTATATACGTAATCATATTGCTTTTTACATATTGAACTGAATACTATATTGTGATAGCCTAATGTTTGCAACTTAAAAAAGACTAACTCTAAAATCAAACTTTATACTAATTGACAAGTTTTGGAATAATGACTATATTGGTTATATTTCTTATACCTACAACCTTTTATATTAACTACGTTACTATTATTGCCACTTAATGTATTTGAATTTTCATTGTTGTCTGTTGTATCGATATTTGTATTGTTTTTCAATACACGTTTATTCTTAGAAATTGCAATTTCAACATTGGGCTTTAGTCTTTTCGGCGGCCAACCTCTATACTTGGTGATGATCAGATTTTTAACATTGCTAATATTTGTTTGTTGATTCTAATTCTTTTTGTTTTGTGCATTATAAAGGAATGACTTAATAGTATCCAATAATTTTTGTGACATGTTTGCTTTAATAGCTACATTAATAGCTTTCTTTGATAAACTGAACAATTCAGTGTGTATAGCTCTGTGCGGCTTGGTTGTTAACTGAGAGACAAAGTGAATAGAGAATAAATTTTCAAATGTAATATCAGAATGCTTGAATGTAGTACTTAAAAGCTCTTTTTCTATTCTTATAGCAGTGTATACTTTAATAGCCGAAATATCTTGTAAAAGACTTTCTTGGTCCATTTTAGGTTTTAAATACCACTAAGATGGAATAACTATAATGTGAAAAGTTGCTACTTGAGAATATGTTGCAACACAAAAAAAATGGCAGCATATTAAACTCTTGTTTAATAGAAGAAGGCAGGTGCACAAATATGTACCATCGTTTAGCAAGATTATATAATGTCTGATGCTTGCTATTCCAGTAGCGCAAACATTTTACACTTCCAAAATTATTTCTTAATCAACATCTCTAATTAAAGATTTAAAAAGAACTTGCTGAATATCTTGATCCTGTTCTCTTGGCCCAATATTTACTTTTTCATTATTATTACTTTCTTTTACTAATTGTTGCCATTCTATAATGCAATTAATATCGTAACACACTGATTAATTCATCTGCAGTCTTTGTTTTCCTAATATTATAGGTGTTAAAAATTGCTTAATTACATTATTAACCTGATCGAAAAGTCTAGTATTCAAAGTTGGCAACTCCACAGTCGATAATATACTATACTCAACTTCAAATTTTTCAAATTGCTCTTCACCTTTAATATAGTCATTAATGTTGGTTAACAAGTTACATAAAGATGTTAACCGATTAACTTTATTATGTAACTGCTTGTTAATTGATTCTATTCTCTGGGTGCTTTGAACACCTGCTGTGAATTGGTTACAAATCCAAGGTATACTCCATGACATTTGTTAGGATAAAGTGTTTCTGACATGTACTTTGCCATAACAGGATATTGATTACTCAAATCGAGCCACAGAGCTTCAAACAATTCAATATATAAAGAATTTTAACAACCATAAAATTTGTGTCGAAATTTTTTAAACTGAGTTCCCAGTTTACTTGTAAACTTCTTATTAAGATTTAGATCAATATAAAAGATACACAACAAGTAGTTCATATCAGAATGTACCTCTTTAACTGCGCTAATTAATGATAGATCTGAGTTAGTAAAAATGACCTTAGGATAAATATTTGTTTCTTCAAATATTGTAGTAAAGATCCAACGGAAAGTCAAGTATTTCATCATCTAACAGAAGCAACAATCCTAGATTTAAAATGATTATCAATAACAATAATGACAAAAAACATTATTTTAAAGCGATTTGTATTGGAAGAGGTATCTAAAATTATAACATCATGGAAATTCTCATATAAGGATCTTTGCAGTGGTAATATCCATAGCAATCTACTTAATCTTCAGGAGAAAGGATCCAAATATGGTTTTACAATCCATAGAGGATTTGATTCTTTCAAATTAATAGTATTTGAAGTATTAGAGATGCATCCAAGTTACTTAGATTATCTTCAGTTCGGAACTGATATACTGCATTATATAAATCTTTTTAAAAATAGGATAGTCTGGATAATCATGTTAGAGTAATGGATAAATTGATCCAGACTCTATTTGGCCTTGTATCATATACTTTTTTATATCTGATAACATTTCTGGAGTTAATCTTCTAAAACATAGAGCTGTTTCTGTAATATTTGGGATAAGAACATGATTATGTTTATTCTTGAATGAGTTGATTTTTAAAATATTATTTGTCTTTGGATATGTAATATTAAGCTGCCAGAGACATCCTGTTCGCACTGAAAATACATTTCGTCACTTGGTTGGGTCTGAAGCCGCATAAGGGTCAGGTGTGTCTAATCTTGAATATTCATAAGTAGCACAACGAATTATTTCACTATCCATCTTACTAGTCCTTATTCTATAACTAAATCCTTGTGTTTTAGCAAAGTTATCAAGCCAGGCCATAAAACCTTACAGCTTGTAAAGATAAGTCCACTCTTTAAATCTTCTGAATCTGTATCATCTAGTTTGCTTATAACTTCACTATTAGGGTTGTTATTAGCATAAATGTGATTATTACTAAAATTGTCCTTTGGTTACAAAATTAAGATAAATCAGTATAGTAACAAAAAAAATAAAATAAAATGAAGTGCATGAAATACTCTTCAAAAATTACACCAACCAGTTTATCTATAACTTCACCACTATGTCTAGTGTCGACATAAAAAGAATTACTAGAACTGTTCTTTAAATTGTTTAACAGATAACAAAGTATATAAGATGGATCAGTACATATAATAAAAATAAAATAAAGTGAGTAGAATATTTTTCAGAACCTATACTAACTAGTTCACCTATAACTTCACTACTAGGTCCAGCAACAGTATAAAAATTATTACTAGAATTGCCCTTTGAATATTTAACAAAAAAAAAGTTATAATAATATCGTTATACAAAATGAATAGTATACTGTATAGTAACAAAAAATAAATAAATAAAGTGTATAGAATATCTTTAGAATCTGCACCAACCAATTCATCTATAACTTCTATAACTTCGCTACTAGAATCAACCTTTGAATATAAGATGAATTAGTATACAGTAATAAAAAAATAAAAAAAGCATAAAATATTCATTGGAATCTGTACACACCATTTCACCTATAACTTCATTATTAAGATCGACATCGATGTAAAAGTAACTATTATAATCACTATTAGGATCATCCTTTAGATTATTCAATGGAAAGGTATAATGACAAAGTTATATAAGGTATTAGTATACAATAACAAAAAAAAAATATAAATAAGATGCATAGAATCTATTTGTAATAGGTAAGAACTATCGCTTGTATTTGAATAATCTGAATCCATAGCAAAGGAAGCTGATAAAAGAATTTTAAAAGGCAAGTATATAATATCAGCAGTTTGTAGCACATTTCTTGTTTTGTTTTACAATAATGTTCGCTAAACTTCTTATATGTCTAATATGTGGCTATGCTAACAAAATGTTTTACTTGTTAAATACAACATGTATTTAGCTTTTGTGAGATTCTTGACAATCAATAACTCCCAAAACAATATGCTATAAGTGAAAGAAGTGAAAAAAATTTCTAGACTGTAAGAAAAAGATTGTATTTATTTTGCCTTAAGATCGCTTACATTCAAACCCCAATTGCATGCATAATTTATTATAAAGCAAAACATATATATATAATAAATAAATAATATATATGATGATCAGTATATGACGATTAGTATGATGATCAAAACACGTGTATATACACATAGTGTAATATAAGAAATATTCTTTTTATAATAGTTTAGTAAAAATTTGTAACAGAATTTTATATTAGAAATAATAATTCTAAATATATGTAACAGAATTTTATATTAGAAATAATAATTCTAAATATATAACCAACTTGACTTTAATTAAATATATACCATAATTAGAATAGAAAGTATCTTAACCACCAGGTATATTGTATTATTTGGATAACAGAATACTTTACAATAAATTATTATAATTTAATACAACAAATTCAACCTTATAGTTTACTAAAATAGCAAGTAAGTTTCATTCTAATTTTTTATTTAGAAAGCATTATAATTTCAATCTAACTACTGGGTATATTGTATTATTAATTAAATATTAACAGAATTGGTCTTGCTTGGCACATTTTTGCTTATAACAAACACTGCACTACTTTTGTAAATAAGTACTTAATTTAAGAAGAAGCTTTACTTTATTATTAATAATTAATTTTTTTTATTTATTATTTATATCAAATGTTTTATTATATACTTTGTATTATTTTTAAACTATCTCTCTCATTGTTAATAAAATAAACTTTAATTATACCTATTATATCATCATTGTTGCATTATTATAGTATTGATAATCAAGGTATTTATTGTATATACCTGATCTTACTAATACCACCCATCATTTCAATTTCTATCACAACTTTAATCGATTACATAATTATGTAAGTTGTTTGACTACACTTCCATTTACTTTTGGTTTTTTGTTCTATTATACAATTTTAATAAATTCTTTGTTTTATTCTTTATAGTGAATCAAAATAGAAATTACAGTAATTCTAATACAATTTATTTAATATTATCTATATATTGTGGTTACTAAATAGCAAGTAAGTTTTGTAATGAATTCTTTATAGCAAAATTATAATAATTTAATACTAAATAATGATATAGTTATCAAATTTCGTATATTATACATCATACTAGAATCTAGAATTCGGAATTTTAAATTTTAAATAAATACAAAAAATTCTAAAAATGGTAAAAAATTTTCTTTCCCAATTAGCCAAATTTTATATAGCAGATACAGAGAATACAAAGCTTAAATATCATCATGAACCTACTTTGGATGCTGTAAATGTTTATACTGTGCTTCAGATTTAAGTATTAGTACATGTGATTGTAAAATTTCTTTAGTACCAACTAAAAAAAAACAGAACTGATTTTGTTAAATAGGCATATACACATTCTTATGAACTTACTTGGCTGGCATCTAAATTTGAATATATTCACAAACAAGTTATAGACTATAACTATAGAATAAATTTGAAAAAATCTTTCAAATTTTCTTTTTGTAGACAATGTCATAATGTTCTAGTCAAATTAAGTTCTTCAACTGCTAAAAAAAAATTAATATCAAGTGATGGCATGACAATAGCAAATACTAATAATATAACAATAGTAAAAAATAGATAATAAGTGATTTATTTTTTTATATTATAAATATATATATTTATTTATAATTTTATTTTTTTTATAGAAAATAATTGAAACTTTCTCACCAATATTAGCTGCTACAAGTGAAAATAATACAAGTGAGGACAAGACTAGTAGTGGTGAAGAATTGGAATTTGTATTAGATTACAAATTATTTGTAAAAATATCAGATAGAACTTCATTATCTGCTAAATGGTTTGAGGAATCTATTTTAGCTATAGATGAATTTCTTTTATCTATTCATGATAAAGTTATTTTGTTAACAAAAGATACTAATATTTTACTAAATAATTACTGTATAACTTTTAAAACACAAAGAGAAACAGGTGCTGGCATCCAATTAGTTGATGCACAGGACTTTATCAAGTTTAAGTCTGAATATTCAAAATTAGCTGCTAGAAAAAGTGATATTGGAATTTATGTTATAGTTACAAGATCATCTAGTTCTCAAAATAAGCAAAAAAAAAGGTATATATATAAATATATATACATACTTATATATATACATATATATATATATGTATAATACAAGAAATCCAAAAGCTTTAATAACCTTATATAGCATATATATATATTGTTTTTTGCTTATTGAGATTAATAATTTAGGGAATTTATTTTTAATATACTACTTGTTTTATGCATTATTTCTATTTAGAATATTAAGAATTTTGAATTTTCTGCATTAAACACACTGGTCGAAATTAAAACATTCAGTAATAATTCAGTAATAATTCAGTAATAATTCAGTAAATATTCAACAACCATTCAGGTACCGATTCCTGCCACTCAGCTGCCACTCAGCTATTACTCAGTAAAAATTCAGTAATATATTACTGAATTTTTACTGAGTGGTAGCTGAGTGGCAGCTGAGTTGCAGAAATCGGTACCTGAATG
>CAJVPY010001961.1:0-17594 GCA_910591965.1 Dentiscutata erythropus | reverse complement strand
AACAAATAGCTGTTTTAAAAATTACCGGCCTCGGCTGATTTCAGATAATATTCAAATGCTTTATCCTTTTTCACTTTGATCCCAATCCCTAAATAATAACAAGATCCAACATAATACATTCCATTGGAATTATTCATATTTGCAGATTCTTGATAATAAATAAATGCCTTGTTTTCATCCTTTTCAATTCCAATTCCATGTTCATAACAATAACCGAGCCAGAATATTTCTTCAGGATCATTCTGATTTGCTAATTTCTGACAATCAACTAAATTCAGTTGATTAAAAGAATTGGTGATTTGAGTTATTTCATTTAAATTAATATCTTTTGACATTTTAGTTACAAAGCAATTATGATTCAAAAAAAAAAAAAAAACCACGTTAAGTACGTACGTAGCACACTTGCTGTATGGCACTAAATTTATCTAATGATTATTTTAAAGTCATTCGAAATTAAATTTTAAGCATTTAAGTGATTTTAAAAATAAATCTATAGATAGGAGACGAACTGTCCAGCAGTTCTAGAAAGCTTGTACGTACGTATGTACGTAAATTTTAAATATCCCTGATACTTATGCACATATGTACAGTAAATGCACCTAATAAAAATCTCAATTTTACTGTGATTACTTTATCAGGATCACAGCGTATTGCGTAGTAAAAAATACTTTAACTTGGAAATTGGAATGTAATTATTATTGATTTAGTTAAACGATAAACGATCATTTATTAAAAAACTTCAAAGAAATATAAAGATTTATTAAAAGCTCAAAACAGTATTCTGGTTCTTCAAAAAATTTCATTCGCAAAAACTTATTCAATGAGATTTTACATAATGGTAATATTGCAAACCTTTAATAGCTTTGATAAAAATTAAAGCGATCAAATAAAAAAAAATTTTTTTTATGTAATATCTAATAAATTCGAATTTATATACTGTCTTTTTTTTAAAAAAAAAAAAAAATTCTCTGCTGAAATTAAAATCAACCAATCAAGCAATATTTTCAGTTTCAGCATCGGACGTTAATGTTTTAAAAAAGGGTTAAACCAAAAAAAAACGTTTAAAAAACTGTTTATCCCGTTTTTTTTACCAACCCTAGCAGTAAGCCGAAAAGATCTATTTTATTCCTGAGTACATTTAATGATAAATCAATTTTCGTAACGGTTGCGTAAAAATAAAAGAACGACTAGTAATCAGTTCGAAATCGCTTACATAGAATCATCCGAGTCTAATTCACATTATCACTTCACTAATTTAGGGCGTTCTCAAGCGCCTCAATTAATGGTCAAAGTATGTCAAAATATCAGATATGTCGTGAATTAAATTTTAATTAAACGGAAAGTATTTTTAATCGATCAATCAAGCTTGTCATTAATATAAGTAAGGTAGTTATTACTGTATCATGTGAAAGAAAAAAAAAACTTTTTGCCAAACCACTTTTTTTTCGCTGACTTATCAAAACTTTATAAATATTAAAGTGAATAAGTATTGCTCAATGTTTCACACTTTATTATGGATTTTCATTATAGACACATTTTTTGTAAAATTTTCGATAAACTATTTAGTGAAATCAAGCATCACTACAATTATTAGGAAATCGCAGTGATAATTTTAGTGTATATCTCAATAATATAGTCATTCGTATCATTGACTTTTATCCAAAATGTTATGACAATAGCTAAAATTTACGTCATAATACTTGTGCTCGCTATGAAATCGCATCTAGGTTGATGTTGAGAACAACGTTAGACAGCAACAAGTATTGCGGCTGAAATCACTGTTCAAAATTTAAAATGTTTCATTCTGGCTGGAACACCAACCTTGATATAAGCCTCCAAAAATAAACCAATTCATGAAGAATTGTAATAAGATCTTTTTTTTGGAAATAAAAAAACGAAGAATGGGTTGCTAACCTTGTAAAGGAAATCTAGATTGTTTAAATCATGTATTATGATAAAGAAGACTAAAGAGAAACAAGACTCGATATGAAAGACTAGGATGTGGATAGTCTAGTGACCAATTAGATTATTATGATTCGGGACGTTACGATTAAAACTTGACTTTATTTTTCTTTAGTATATTAAGCGTTAGTATTAAAGCTTGTATGAAGCGGTGTGAATGTTAACAAAGACTAACGTGATGACAAGATGCCATTAATGTAATATACTAGTTCCGGAAAAAGTATTCTTTCATACTAATTAATTAAAATGTATAAAAACGAGGCATGGACTTTAATAGAGGGGAATTCCAATCTCATCATAAAGTAGTATAGTAATCTATCATTAATCATAATCAGTTTTGTACCTGATCTTGACATAATAGCAATCAAAATTGGATTACTACTATGTTAAATTAGGTGTGCAAAATTGATTATACTTGTGTGAGATGTTATAAAGTAACGGCTGCGTGCTTCTCTATTTTGACTGGTGGTCATATCGAGGAATAACACTAAGTCGAGTGATAGCCAGACAAGGTCTCCGGGTACGTACGTAACATGTGCATAAACTTGTAGAAAACGATTGTATTGCTATTTTAGTAGTAGATCGGGGTTTTCAATATATAGAGACTCAACGAAATAATTATTGCTTAAACAGACATTTTATAATATTTGCCATCTAATGCTAACTTAGAAGACTTACATGAATTAAAGTCGTTATATTACTCTTATGATCTATATGATTGATATTACTTTGTGCAACTATCCGTCTTTTAGAACATATAAGTTCTAAGCGATTTTTAGAGCACTCTCAAACCTCATTCTCGACGTGATTAGCTAGTGATCGCAGTTACAATTATATTTATATAAAATTTTTGTTGGAAACTTGAATATGCAAATAATGATGTAATTTAGTTGTTTTCTCAAACATATCTTCGATGTGATCGTAACGATGCTCATTTAATATAATCAATCAAAATAAGATTGCAGTTCTTATTATTATTTTATTTATAATTCTATTTATCAAATCTCATCGTCGAATCCATTAGTTTAGGTCTTCGTCGATATACCAAATGAAGAAATTATTGATGGAACTGTTGAATTTTTGTTATGTGAGTAAAGGCTAAGAGATGGTAAGCTTCTGCTATTTCTTTTTTGGGCTTCCTCATTTTTTTATCTTCCATGAAAAACTTTTTGTATAAGGTGTAAGAACGAAGAGTTACTTGTGTGATCTCTTTGAATACTCGATTAATTGAAAATTTTGTCAAGCCAGGGATGAAAAAAAGATGTTTGTTGTAAAAATGCCCAAAATTTTGAATTATGTAATAAACTATCTTGTTGAGTGATGGCAAAAAAAAATCGCGACCATGCTGCAAAAAGGGACCAAATTGACAAAACAAAAGATCATCGGAAAATCAATTTTTGTTATAAATCTTATAATAAACATAAGAAATTGCAAACTTTAAAGAGCAATACTGCAAAATTTTATCAATACAACTACTTTCGTGTCTTAAGTAAAAAATGATCCTAATCTTATTCTAAATTGATTTATGCAAAAAAATATCTTTTGAAAAATTGTCAATTTGGTCCCTTTTTGCAGCACCAAGCCCATGTGATCGCCGACATTTCCGAAACCCTTCGGAAGCCATATACAAAATTTATGCAACTTTGAATGAATCAAAAATCAGACAATATATATTAAATTTATATTATTTAACAGTTATATAATCAATATCGATATCGTAATTAATTGATATATACATAGCGAAATTAAATCGTTAGATTACAAGTTAATAAATCAATATAATAAACGTACGAACATGTAAAGGCAAAAATTTATTTAGATTATGAAATTAATTAGTTTGATTTCACATAATGTATCGATATCGATATGTAAAATGAAATATTTTCTATATTAATTCTAACCGGGAAAAGTGAAAAAGGATAAAGCATTTGAATATTATCTGAAATCAGCCGAGGCCGGTAATTTTTAAAACAGCTATTTGTTACAGATATGGAATTGGTGTAGTAGAGGATTATGATGATAAATTTAATTTTAAAATCAGATTTCTTAGAACTAATTTAATCTTTAGGAGTAAAGTAAACCGAACAATGCGTTTAGACTAAAGTCTTGCAAGAAGCTTTAAATCTACATACGTATTGAGTAAAAATTAAATTCTCTTAACATTCAAATTAATGTTAATTACATAAAGTCTTTTTTTTATATCATACTAAAATGACAAATTAATAATATTGTAATAATAATATCTTGGGTCATTGGGTATTAGTGGATTGTTCCCAGACAGTGATTAACGACTAATACTGATCGGCCGCGTAAGTGAGCGGCGATTAATACAGTGAAACCTCTATAAATGCACCCTCTATAAAATGCACGCCTTCTCTAAATGCAAGCGCGTTTATGGTGTATTAGGTTGACATGTGACAACCTTGCCCAATCAGCAACTAGAAAGCATTGTCCAATCAAAAGTTTGGGAAATTAGATAAATGTACAAAATTACACGCATCTTTTCTTTTGTAATAAACATGGCGGATACCGAATTAGAAATAGAATATGAAAATGGGTCGTCTAACGTTCAGGAAACAATCTTTACAGACATCACAATAGAGGAACAGAATAGTGAGCCTATTTTATCTAAAAAAGAATTATACGCATGGTAAAAAAAAAAAAAAAAAAAATTATTATTATGCAGATAGAGTCGGGCAGATATTTTAAAATTATTAGCTTCTAATGGTTTCTCTAGATTCACAATTTGTTCTATCTAACTTAAAAGAATTATAAAAAAAAACTACTGAGTAATTACTAGAATTTCTTTAGAGCTTCGCAATAAAAAAAAAAAAAAATAATAATAATATTAGAATACCAGCCTTTTTCTGTCTGAAGACATCTTACGCATATCATTTTAACTAAATATATTATTAAATATTTATTTAGGTACCTTTACGCATTTGCTTGCGAAGTCTATTCAGTTGTATCATTATCAAGCTTTATACCATTGATCTTGGAACAATTCGCTTCAGAACAAGGTTTTCTCAATATTAATCATGAGATCGCTTGCAAAAACTCTACTGAACTTAAGGCTTTTGAAGAAGTACGCTGTGTTGTCAACATTTTTGGATTATGGGTTGATACTGCCTCGTTTAGCTTATACACTTTTTCATTTAGTGTAATTCTACAAGCAATTACCGCCATATCTATCGGTGCAACGGCTGATCACGGTGCAATGCGCAAAACTTTATTAATAATTTTTGCTTTGGTTGGGAGTGTGTCTGCAATGTTATTCTTGCTGGTCACTCCTCCCATGTTCTTACTAGTTGCGATAATTGCAATTATAGGAAATATCTGTTTTGGAGCTTCTTTTGTTTGTTTCAATGGTTTTTTACCAGTTTTGGCGAGAAATCATCAAGATGTAAGAAATATTTCTGACAAAATAAAATTACACATCGCTGAAAAAAAAAAATTATCAAATGATCAACAACTTTCTTATTCTGATGATGATGATAATATTAATGATCAATCAACTACTGGACTTTTACATATTGACAATGATTCTGATATTATATTATCTAATCTTTTGGATAACGATATTATATTATCTAATCTTTTGGATAATTTGGCAAAAACAAAAGAATTTATTTCTACTCACATATCTGCACGTGGTTTTGCATCTGGTTATTTTGGTGGTATAATTCTTTTATGCATTTGTTTTATTATCTCATTTATTTTACACTCCTCTGTATTTAGCCTTCAAATCGGTGTTTTTTTATCCGGAACATGGTGGTTTTTATTTTCTTTACTTGTTGCTAAATGGCTGCAACCAAGACCTGGTCCTCCTTTATCTTTAGATAAGGGAAGAAAAATTAGATGGTTTGATTATGTTATATATGCATGGAAACAGTTGTGGATGACCATTTTGCAAGCAAGAAAATTGGAAATGACTTTTAAATTCTTGATCGCTTGGTTTTTCATATCTGATGGTAAATTGTTTTGATTAACTAAAAAAAATTTGTTAATTTATGAGATCATCATAATTATTTATGCTTTTTGATTTTTGATTACTATGTAGGATATACCACAATAACTTCGGTGGCATTATTATTTGCTAAAACAACGTTACAAGTTCCAGCTGTGGGTTTAATTGCCATTTCCTTGATAGTTCCATTATCAGCTCTATTTGGAACAATCATGGTGCCAAAATTTCAGTCATATTTCAGGCTGACAACAAAGCAAACCGTTATATTTTTAAATGTTTTATTATTATGTATTCCTTTTTATGGTTGTTTGGGTTTTATTTTACCATTTGGTGGTCTAAAATCCGGTACAGAACTTTATTATTTTGCTGTCTGGTTTGGGATAGTAATCGGTTCTATTCAAAGTTATTGCAGAACTTTGTTTAGTGAATTGGTTCCTCGCGGTAGAGAAACCGAATTTTTTGCTTTGTATGCGGTTACTGATAAAGGTTCAAGCTGGTTAGGTCCGACTTTAGTTGCCATCATTACGGGTATGTCCAATTTGTTCATTCTTGTGATATTACATATCGTATCTAATTCTTTTTTTTTTTCTATAGATATTACGCACGAAATTCGATTTGGATTTGTATTATTATTTTTCCTTGTTCTAACGCCTATACCTATTCTTTTGTCTTTGAATGTTTCTAAAGGAAAAGAAGATGCCGATAAGGCTTCCAATAAACATTCAATTGTCATTTGATGAACTGGCGATCAGAGATATGAACATAAATTAATGTGAATTCAAACCAAATTAAGAACGAACGTCTGCTACATTACAATTATTATAATTACATTAGCTCTACATTACAATTATTATAATTGTATTAGCCCTACATTACAATTATTATAATTGTATTAGCTCTACGCGCTATTTACCTAAATTTTTCTGTTAATTCCAAATTCAAGGCTAATCGATTGATGAAAATAAACAGACATCATATCGAAGAGCATTAAAAAATATGCTGATAAGATAATAATATCATAGGAATTTATTAATTCTATTATAGTATTTTAGAGTTCAATATTTATTACACAGAAACTTCTTATCGTCGCTTGCCAAGTTATTTCAAGCAAGTTATATATCTGTATTATTTTATATCTTTGTAACTATATTAATAATCTCTTACTCTAAATAAATTTGTACTATACTGTATATTATGAATTTTATATAATATTTTAAAAAAAATAATTCAGATTATCATAGGTGGTCCAAATAATTTTGTAATTTTTATTATCGTAGCTTTAATATATTGTAGCTTACTAAATATGTTTTTTGCCTGTTATATAATAAACAAAACAACCTAAGATGTTTTACCATTTATGTCGCATTACCTTAATTAATTAATATACGATGCTCCAAGTAAAAATGCTCTACGTCTCCAAAACCCCTAATTCTAATCCTAAATACTAACCCTAACATTAAAGTACTTTTTTAAAATAAAAGTTATTAATAAATTTAAATAAAACTTAAATTTTAGTTTTAGAAATATGTTTTTTATTATATAATATTTTTACTTAGTAGCTATTTTTATTTATATATAATGTGATCACTTTTGTTCAATTTTGATTAATTAATCAACTAATATTTATTTGTTATATTTAATAGTAAATAACTTTTAATTTATTAATTTAATTTTTAATAGGCTTAAGATTATTAAAAGCTAATTACAAAATTCTAAAAATTATTAAGATTTTTTGTACTATTTTAAGTATTTAAAATTAGTTAATCAATTTTAAAATATCTAAAAAAATGTAAGAAATTTTAGTAATTTTAGAATTTTGTGATATTATAAACTTATCAAATTATTTATAAAATAAATACAGTATTAAATAGTTCTAAATAAATTAAAAATTAAGTTATTGCTATTAAAAATTCTTTTATCTTTAATAATAATTTCAAAATTTACTATTTATATATATTGTATATACTTTTTATTTTAAAAAAAATTATTTAACCAATTATATGATTTTTTTAATCCGTCTATATAAGGTAAAATATTTAATTTTGAGATATTTAAATTACAATAAGCTTTAGTTATTGTCTATTAAATAGTTTGTCGAAAGATTTTATACCAAACTGCTATACGTTTATAAACTGCTTATTTAAACTCTTTAATTTATAACTTTTATATATAATCTAGTTTTATAGCTCTATACTATCTGGCTAGTTTTTCAACTATCCAAGTATGAGGTTTATTTAGAATCTTACTTCTAAAAGAAATAGCTTGAAACTAGATTAGAAAAGTGTATTAAATATTTTAGTAAACTACTCTAAAATACTATACTTAAAAAATAGCCTAATATATAGCTCTATTTTATTAAAGTTCTTTTTTTTAATTAACAAATAAAATAAAAAACTATGAAAACCTAAAATCTACCGACATAGTAGTATATACAGTATATTTAATCAAACCCCAAAAAAGTACATATAACTTGATAATTAAATTATCTTTTCTAATTTTTTTCTTTTTTTTAAAAAAAAAACAAAAATGCTAAATACATATAACCTTTCAACAAGTTTATTATTGTGGTAAGTATATTTTTGTAATATTTTTAGACATTAAAGAGTTAAATTTTTAAAATGATTTGTTAATTTTGTAATATAGAAAAATCAAAAATACGACTAGTATATATTGCATCTTCATGAATCAAATCTTTAGATAATTTTTTGTTATCAATTTCCCTTTTTATTGTTTTCCATCTTTTCTCTTCAGCTAAGCCAAAATTATTTGAAATTTCAGAAGGATTGGGATCATCACAAATTGCATGAATCCAATTTCCCAATTCTTCGTATAATTGAAATGCAGTTGGTCTGTTTTCTGGTAATCGATCCCAGCATTTACTCATTAAACTAAAATATTCTTCAGGAATTTCAGATCTGAGCTCCTCACTTATCTCAGGACGCAAATTCTCGTAACAAATTTCATAAGTCAACTGTAAATCGTGTGCCCTATTGCAATGTGGCCTCAAACCAGTTGCTAAAACCCACATAATTATTCCAAAACTATAGATATCTGAAGCTTGGTTTGGTGATTGGTTTCCCAGTATCACCTGAGGGTCGATAAAAGGCAAGACCCCAATTATTTTATCAGAAGAGATCGATTGGTATGCAGGTCCATTGAGTCCAACATCGGCGATTTTTGCATCGGTAGATATTGTATCATCCTCAATAAGGAGATTTCCACCATGTAAATTTGAATGAAAAAGGCCTTCAGAATGAATTCTTTCAAGACCACCAGCAATTCCCCAAAGCATGTCAACCATATCTCTCCAGCTAATTATTCCTTTGTTACTGTCAAGGTAATCATAAAGATTACCGTTTTCATAGTATCGCATAACAAACATGAAGCAGCCAGTTTCATCCCTCGTTATTCCGAAACAGTCTGCCATAGAACCACTTTGTAGGCAACGATGATATGTTTCAAGCTACGAATAGGAAGAAAA
This sequence comes from Dentiscutata erythropus, assembly GCA_910591965.1. NCBI lineage: Eukaryota > Fungi > Glomeromycota > Glomeromycetes > Diversisporales > Gigasporaceae > Dentiscutata > Dentiscutata erythropus. Next base: position 8,184 of record CAJVPY010001961.1, on the reverse strand, counting down.
TAGCAGAGGTGAATGAATGAAAATCTTACAATTATGAACTTCAAATATATGTACCCATACATACCTGCTTAAAAAAGGTCATAGAGGGTTCTTGCGAATCATCAAGTTTTTTAAGAGCTACTTTGGTCGGACCATTGCGGCACCATGCAGCACTAACTTCGTCCCACACCCATCGTGGCCCTTCCATCCAATACCCTTCATACACACTGCCAAAACCACCCTTAGCGACATATTCGAACCCCTCAATATTGCCAAAATCTATAAACTCCAAGTAATCACAAGTGCGTGTTGCATTCTTTTGCGTTTGCAAAATTAATAGGTCAATATATTTATTTCCACTTTTTAAGAACGCTGAGTTCATCCAACGGAATTCACAAGGATTACACCATCCAGACGGTCTTATGCGGCCACATTCAGGACAATTTATATCAATTTCTGCGCCATCACTTTGGTTCATTGAAAATGTTCTTTGATTCTAACTTTAATCAATAATAATGAAAATTTTGAGAGTTGTGAGAGAAAGCATCGTAAAGCCTAAATTTATAAACAAATTTTTTTTTTTATATTGTACTTATTAATTTTAATTTATACGACTATCGCTATGCCATTTTTATGTAACATCAACAGTAGATCTTAATTTTTAATTTTTTATTGTGATTACTTTTTTTGTAAGTTGCATTTATTTGTAATATATATCTGGTTTGAAACATCGCAAAAAACAAGGGTAAAAATATTAAGATGAACAAGCTAAGTTTATATTTATTCTAGCGAAATGTCTTAAAAAAGAAGGCCGAAATAGCTGCAAAATTGTTAAAAAATAATTAATTCTAATTAACCAGTTATAAAAATCTTAAAAGGAAAATTCAAAAACCATATTGGAAAGCAGTATCACGTAATACAAAAGAGCTAATTTAGATTGTAATAACAAATTAAAGAATAGTATCAAATATGCACTAGTTCATATGATGGCAACCGTTTTCGTATCACGCTTACCAATTTTTATAATTTTAGTCTTTAATTCTTCATACTAAACAAGCAATTTAATTTAACATTTATGAAATAATTAAACTCTATGTTTGTTTTTAAAAAGATCTTGCATGTGTATGCCATCTTACACGTTTTTATTATTCATTTCGATCCATATACCTTTTGTAAGCATTGACATTCATATAGTTTAATTTAATTGATTATTCTGGATACCCATGTAATAACGTATTGATTTTGTTTTCGTTACAAAAATATAAGTCGCGTGACTCGGTTATAATCGTCCTCCGCACTCCGATTGTTGCACCAAATTAGGGTATCTCCGAAAATTAGAGTTTTTTCTCCAAATATATATTTTGAATGTAAATGTATCTTATTGGTGTTTCCATTTCAAGAAATTATTTGTAGTTTACGTATTTCAATAAACAAGAAATGCAAACACAGCATTTAATAGAAAAATTTCGGGGCGAACGAGCCAAATATTGACATTAGCCCGCTATGAATACTATAAATTTTATCTGCCCTCTTCCCTTAAAAATGAATCAAAATTACGTAGTTAAATGCTATGTAAATCAAACAACACACACACTTTATAGTTTGCCTGTAGCCAACTACAGTTTTTTACATTGTTTCATTAAATCCTATTTCAAACTTTGACCGACATGGTTGGGGTTTGCCAATCCCCAAAAAATTAAACAAATGCCCTATAAAATTTCAATTATGAACCACAATATCATTTTTTTCACATCCATTTAATTAGGTTTAATTGATTGCTTGGCATTATTTATTCCAAAAAAATATTGTTTTCTTGAATTTTGTTCTCGATGGCAATTCAGTTCGTGTAACATTACGTACCGTTGACCTTGAACTACCTCTTTTAAAACTATACCTATTTTAGTAATTGGATGCTTCTTATATGCTAACTAATGGCAGAAATCTTTTTTCTTTTTCCGAAAGTTTCGGTTCATCATAATTTAAGTTTCGGGTTCCCGAAATCGACACCACTGTATTCTAGGTCCCTTACAATAGTAACCCACCTTAAAATTATACCAGTCTATAAAATTGATCAAGACATTGATAGAATATAGTTGTATGTGCAATTTTATTTCAGCCAATCGTGGATTGTTATTATTATTGCCTAAATACGGTAATAGACTATGTAAAAAAAACAATTTTTACACGGCCGACACACAGGTATTAGAAGACTTAAAATTGTAGACCCAGATCTTGCTTACAATCTTTTACGGTATATATGTGTTTTATATTAGTATTTCTAAATTGGTTTTGAATAAATTTCACTTAGAAGACATATAATGCTAACAAATATCTTGTTAATTAAAATTATAAAAAACATACTGTATTACTCTAAATACTTCTTGTAGAGACCAAATTTTTAGCAACATGATTTAAAAAACTATAAAATATATAAAATCAAGTATATTTGAAAAATTTTAAAAATATACTGTATTAAAAGAACACTATATAGTTTTTTTAATTAGGGTTGGAGGTCCGGTCCAGTCAGTCTCGGTCTCGGTCTCTAATAAAACTGGTCCTGGTCTCAAAAATAAACTATTTTCACGAAGGTAGTTTATCATTTTTAGCTATCATTATCGAGTATAGTTTATTATTAACCAGTCTGAACTGATTAAAAGACTGAAAACCGAAGAACCTTGTAACCGGTTGAAAAGACTGGTTCTTGTCCGGTCTTCTCAGGACCGACCCAACCCTATTTTTAATTTAAATTTTTTCTATAATAAAGACTTAGATTTAATCAAAAACTATAGTAAATACACTTATTCATTTTTTTTTTTTTACGTTAAAGGTAAACCTTTGCTTTTATTTTTATTAATCTTATTAATAAATCATTTTGAAAAGGTTTTATTTTTTAAGCCTATTACTAAGAATAAGAACTCAAACATACTGTATATTTTAAGTAGCTTAAATCTTATTTATTGTCGTGGCTGAACTGGAAATGGCTGATGCTGGAAATTTTAATTATTTTAATATGAAATTTACAAAAATTTTTTGGGCCTTTTGTTAGGGGGTTTTTTTTAGGGTTAGGTTAGGGTTTAGTAGTAGTTTTAATAATAAAAGAGTATAAGTGGATTTTGGTAGGGTTTTTATTTTTAAATCAAGGTCCCTAATTTCCAGCTTCAGCCGCGACAATAATTATTATACTCAAGGATTATTTCAAAGCAAACTAGAAATCAAGTTAGAAATGATATCAACGAATATAGTAACAATTTAAGACTACTTTTGCGTTCATAAAACGATTAATCCATCATATTTACCTAATCACCGTAACTAGATGATCTCACAAAACAACCTAAGGCTACTTTTATGGTCATAAAACGATTAATCAATCGTTCCTTCGTAATCATCATAGTTTTGACGATCTCAAAAAGATTGCTCTTTGTGTTTATAGAACGAATACTTTCCACTTATTATTTGTTCATTTGATGAATTTAAATTTTTTTTAAAAAAACATCGGATTACTTTTGTTTATTAAAATTCTATTAACTGTAACATTAACTACTTTTGCAAAAATTTAATACATCTAGGGAAATAATGATCACTGCTAAAAACAAAAAAAAAACAATCACAATCAAGATCTTCATCTAGAACACCGAAAAAGCAATTGAAAAAAATTGGAGCATGAAAAAAAAAAAAAAAACTGATGTAAGTGCTTCGTCTGGGGCATACAACCAAAAAATTTCAGGAAGCTGGGCTAACCTCCATGTTGGCTGAATTATGAGAATATATAGTCGTAAAATTTTGAGACATTATTAATTAATCTAGAATATTCTATACAAAAATTTTTACGTACGTAAGTAAAATATTAACACGTTATATCATTACTGATAACTATTTATCAATCATAATCGACCTTGTACCCATTTTTGTTACCGAGTTCTAAATCTTTATGTTTCTTAAATTCTTTTAATTCTTCTAGATCTTTAGAAACTTTGGATTTTCTTAGACCGTATTCATGCCATTGAAAACGCCATTTATTTCCAAACAGAGATATTCCGTTTATACCACTTGTATTGTTTCTTTGTAATTTACGATTTAAATTATTCAATCGATGGTTTGTTTCTTGTAAATTACAAATTCGATTATCCATACTTTCACGATTAATGTGGCCAACCATTTTAAATTTAGTGATCATACGATGGAAATAAACATTTTTTCCGTTAATTCTAGCACCGACGTAGTATTTGCCTTCAATTTTATGAACATTCCATACGTGTTTTCTAATATGTTTATAATTTTTCATATCACAAAGAAAAGTGATTCCATCTAATTGAGTTTTGACTTCAAGGAAAGTTTCACCTTTAACAGATACAAAACGAGTTTGGTTGTAAACTTTTTTGTTATTTAAACTATGTTCCCACTTAGAGAGGACTTTGAAAGACGAGAAAATTTCATTCCAATAAGACATATTGAAAGTCTTTTAATGAACTAATTTAATTAGAGGAAATGTTCTTGTTTATCTTCAAAATCAAGAAGAAAGAAAACGGTGAATAATGAATGAACGAGAAAAATTCGTGGATCTGTCGATCCGATATACTTTTTAATTATAAATCACGAATTACGTCATTATTCATTGTTAATTCTCGAAAGTCACTCTCGCATTTGTCACAATGGTGCTATAGTCACATTTTCCATTGTACTGTACTGTACGTAAATCTTTGCTTGTTATTGTATTAATGGGACGTATTGTATTTATGAATAATTTTAATTTAACAATAATGAACAAAGAAGGTAAGGCTTATAATCTGTTACCCAGTTAGTAAGTTGGCTAATTTTTTTTTTTTTTGAACATAAAATAGATACGTAACAAATATTGTACATTTAACGTTTTTCTTCTCCCATCATTGCACATAACTATAAATTTGACTAATTGAATAATTTTTTTATTATATAAATGAATTTGTATACGATAAAGAATTAATAGCTTTTACAGTATCAATAATTCTAATAACATAAAAAAAAAATATCGTGTAAACTTACTGCAATTTACTAATTTTATAGCCACTATTGGTTTAAAGAAACATAAAATTTTTGAAATCTTTAATTTATTATACTTTTTAGATTAATTTTTGCATATAAACTTTGCTGTTTTTATGTCAAAGTTTATTATTGTGAAATTACATTAATGAGTAATTAAATTTAGTCTAGTTTCTTTTTAGATTAGACTCGTATTACGTATTAATCAATTGAATATAGAGTAAGATCGTTATGGGCAAGAGATCTTTTCTTTTTATTCCAAGCATATTGACTTTTGTAGACTTTAAAAAGACTTGTACTACTAACAGTTTGTTAGAATTAATCCGATTAATGAAGAATTTTTATGCTGTATCTTACAGAAGTTATAGCGTTACCTAACATTACATTGCGCCAATTTATTCTAAAAGTTTAGAAAGAGTTATTCGACAGTGATAAATATGAAATAAAACCTTCAAACTCAGAATTTGCGCCATTTGGATGATTCATTGAATGGTATAGTGGAGATTTTCGATTAATATTTACGAATCCATGATATTCACAATCATTCATAATATTTACTAATAGTGGATATCCGAGTTCATAATCTTTTCCTTTTCCTTTTTTCTTGGTAGAGTTTTCAAGAATTGAATGAAAAGACCCATCTTCGTCACATATGATTAATTTTTTAGAATTATCTTTAAAAAATGAATTAAGACCCATATTAAGACTAAAACCCATATTATTCTTCCATTTTGCTTTCAGTAAGCGAGGTTTATTATCTTTCATATTAATGATGCTGCAATATAAACGTAAAAATAAATATATACTATAAATATAATTAATAAATGAATTTTAAAGAAAATGAAATTACCTGTAAGCTATTTTCAGAAGAGGAATTCCATCAATAATATTATCATTATTATGGCTAATGTCAAGGTTGCGGATAAATAGGCATGCTTTATTGTCTAGACGAAAGTGCGTGCCGATCACAATTGATGTATACGGGTTGTAAGAGCTAGATGATGTAGGGGAATGAATTACACTTATTCCTAATTTACTGCAAGTATTTGGATAAGTATCGATAGTGCATCTGTAAGAGTAATTATTGTTTGTATCAACTCTTTCCATTTCTTCAAGCCTTTTTTCACAAATAGTAACGTCGATTTCACTATTTCTTAGTTCAAATATAAACTTTTCTGGATAACCAACAATAATCCAACTAACTTTTATTTCGTAAGGTTGGTTTTGTTTTTTTTGTAGTTTCTTTTTGTTACCAACGTAATGAACAACAAATGCTGGAGAGTTTTCGTCTGCGTAATCAACTCGTAAAGAATATATGCGTTTGTCCTGGTTCATTATTGATGCGAAGATCTGACATTGAGATGGATTTGAAGTAAGGTCTCTAAATATATTACTTAAATCATCCACTATAATTGGCTCTGTACACTGAATTCGTAGTTTGGTATGATAGGTTGTTATTCCAGCTGTTTAAGCATCAATATGTTTTTGTTTTAATGATAATTTTATTTATTACAGTCTTTTTATTGAAATTTTTTTGACAAATCATTACCTTTAAGAATTTTTTTACCAAAAGTTTCCAAAATTTGATGTTTTAAGCTGTCATCTAGTAAATCAATTATTGGTCTTATATTGTAAGAAATTATTCTCCAATATTTAGAATTGTTAACTGAATTCCTCCATAACCTAATATCCTCATTATTATCCTCAATATAAGAAGCTTCATTTCCACCGACAATTGTTAACTTTTTTTTGAAATATCTAATAACTTCGATGTGATGTTTTGGAAATCATCATGAACCGTAAGAGTATTGGTGATTACACCCATGTCTACACCCGTTTTTACACCTATATCAGCTTTTTCGGAATCTTATTTATAGTTTAAAGTATAAATATTTTCTTGAATTTGATTAAATATATAAATACAAATAAAATGTAAATGATCACCTACCGCTTCTTCTCGTTTTAATATTCTTAGAATTCTCAATAATTGCTCCACCGTAAATAACTTCATTAGCATAAAAATAGCCATATTTTCGAAAAACTTTTCTAAGTTCATTAATTTTCCTACCATTCGTATACGTATTGTTTAATGCTGACTTTATTTCGTTAATGAAATCTTTATTCAATATGATATTCTGCTTATTAAGACTTAGCTTTGCCTGGCTTATAATCTCGCATGAATATTTTGTCGTTTCTTGACGGGATTTATAAAGTTCATTTGCTTGATCGTAAGAAATGCCGGCAAATAACGACAAATAAGGTAAATAAGGTAAAGAAGAAGTTGATGCTATTTCTCCATTTACAATAAGACATTCTTTAAATAAGCTTTCAAATTTTTGGTTGCATTCGAGCTCCGTATTTCCGGAATAAAGATGATTAAATATTGGATTAATTTCTGTTACATTAATTGTAAATGCTCGTGAAGGAGCAAATTTAATATGTTCATTTTCATAGGTAAATCCCATATCACACTGCTCAACTAGTTTATTCCAATCTCTATCATCCTCTTGACAAATTTTTAACTGGAGTCTGTCATTAATTACCCAAGCTATATCTGTCCAATCAGTAGAAATTTCCGAACAACGACTAATTTTTTCATCAGAATGGTAAAAAATTAAATTTGGTCCCATTTTAAGAATTGATCGAACATAATCAAGCTTCCTATTGGTTGACAACTGCACAGTATATTTATCGGGAGTATTGCTAATAGAATTCAAATGCCGGTGGATAGTGACATATGGACTGGAATAATCGCTGATAATAGTTTTTCTCTCATCAAGTGAAATGTGTAATATATTATTTGTCCCAAGAATTCCTCCTAATGTCGTGTACTTTTCTTCAAATTCTGTTATTGGGGCTCCATCCTTTAAGAAGTTAAAAAATCGTGGAATAATCTCTTGCGGATATTAAATAGATCAGCATCAAGATTGTCGAATTTAAACTCCATAGGTCGATTTCTAGCGACATTGACTTTAATTTTTAATTCTCTCTTCATATAAATGATGCCAAAATTATGATCGACTATTTCTGATAGTTTTAATTTTGTGCTGTATGGTTTGTCGTGGTTAGGGATGGGTTCGGTCGGTCACAGCAGTCATCGGTCGGTCATTATCGGATTCCCTTATGTCAAGAAAATCCCGGGCTAAGGATCTACAAAAATTAGGCTCGGAGCCAATAAAAATTGCAGGA
>CAJVPY010001960.1:0-17606 GCA_910591965.1 Dentiscutata erythropus | reverse complement strand
ATATAAAACACCGTTTCAAATCCTAATAAAAGCTTTCAGGCCAAAGAGGTCTCCTTAATCAATAAAAAAAAAAAAAAAATTTACAAGCAAAATAGTATAACAAATCGTGTGACTGATATTGGTGGACACAAAACCTAATTTGTGTGTAGCTCTGTAAGAATCTATATACCTGATACAAGACAATTCTGTATCAAAAATATACAAACGGAAAGAACCTGCTAACGGAGCACATTTTCTTAACACCATTTAAGCAAGTATGGCAAAGAGAAAAAACAAGTATAATAACCTTAAGAAATACAATAAATGAAGAAAGAAACTAGCCAAGAAAAGGCAAAAGAAAGAAAGAAAATTCGAAGAGATTGAAATAAAAAAGAAAGTTGAGTTGCAGGTTTTAGAGGAGGATAGTGAACTTGACAGAGAAGAGGAAAGCAAGGAAGAGATCGATTATAAAGATGAAAGAATATGTGAATAGTTACTTACCATAGTTCCAATGCAGGATAAGGAAGAAAAAAACATGAATAATTAAAGGATTACTGAAGATGACTTATTATCGCAAGTTCGGTACTTCTGGTGCCCTTACTAATGCTGCTAAGGGAACCCACAAGATTACAAGTTTTTTTGGGACAGAAAAGTTAGTTGATGGGGTTTTATTATTGGTGATTAATTCCACTGCTTGTTCAAGGTGCCTAATATATAGATTTTATCGTTTGTTAATATCAAAAAAAGAAAAAAAAAAAAAAAAAAAAACAAAAAAAAAACAAAAGAAAAAAAAAAGAAAAAAAAAATTTTTTTGAACAAGCAATGTAATTGAAAATAACAAACATATTTATAAGGTTTTAATTTATTTATTCTTAAGTGTATCTTCAATGGATGAAGCATCATCTGTTACAATATATGAAGTGACATCTTCAGTAAATAAAGCTTTACCTATTTCGGTATATAAAGAAATTAGCCAACTTTAGGAATACCTAATAAAGAATAAGCATACAATTATAGCTTTTGAGTATAATGAATGTAGGGCAGTTTATGAGTATCTTGTATTGTTAGAAGATGGAAATAGAAAGGAGAAGGCAAGTCAAGAAGCTACATATAAAACCTATATCACACCAAAACTATACTGCTAGAAGGATTCGCTCTCTAGCAAAATATTATTTGTGTTATAAAGCTTTTCAAATTTTACATCATGGCAGACATCAAAAACACAAATGACTTGTTGATGATGAAGACATTGCAATGCAGTGTAAATGTTGGATACTACAAAATTCTGGGGTAAATGAAATCGATTCATCTAAGTTCCGAAAATATGTTAACAATGATATTCTTCCAAAATATACCGGAGGAACAAAAAAAACAATCTGTCTACGAACAGCTGAAAGATGGTTGAGTATCCTGGGGCTCCAATTCAGGTCATATCGAAAGGGTATGTATCACGATGGACATGAACGAGATGATGTGGTTGCATATCGAGAAAAGTTTTTGGAGAAAATGAAAGGCTTAGAAAATCGAATAGCGAGATATGAATTTAAATAATATGGGATTTTTGCTAACAAAATGACTCTTCAGGACATAGTTCCAAAGAGTCATTTTGTTAGCAAAGATCTTAGTATATGTTTTAAATTTGAAGAATAATTTGGAATAAAAACTTTTATCATATCAGGTATAAAGGTAAAACAATAGAAAAAATTCTACCAGTGCTCAAAGCGAATAAACAAGAATTAATCCTTGTAACGCATGATGAATGTGTTTTTTATTTGAATGATGAAAAAAGAGGCATTTGGGTGCCAGACGGGAATATGCTATTGCAAAAAAAAGAGAACAGAAGATCGATTATGGTAAGTGAATTTCTTTTAGAAGAATATGGCCGGTTGAAGCTAAGTGAAGAGGAGATAAGGATGCATCCGAATGTTCCTGCAGAGGTGCATTGCTATTCAATGCCTGGTAAAAACCAAGAAGGTTTTTGGACAATTAATAATTTAATAGAGCAAGTTAGAGATAAAGCGATTCCTATTTTTGAGGCAAAATTTCTGAATGCAGTAGCTATTTTCATTTTCGACAATAGCACAAACCATGTAGCATACGCAGAAAATACTCTTATCGCCATGAGAATAAATCTAAAACCTGGGAAGAACCAACCGATGTTACGATCAACAACTTTTGTTGGGGCCAATGGACAGTAGAAAACTTAACATATGGTATTCAATGAAGACTATGTATTTGAGGATGACAACGATTATGATAAAACTATGCAGCCAAAAGGTATTAAAGTAGTATTAAAAGAAAGAGGGCTTTGGAAAGATGGGTTGCTTTTAGAATGTAAGGCATATAAAGGTAAGGAACTTTTAGGTAATTTACAGATAGACTGTTGTGCAAGAAAAATCATAGCTTCTCAACCTGATTTTATTGTACAAAAGTCAGCTATTATAGAACTAATAGAAGGTGCTGGTCATTTATGTATTTTCTATCTGAAATTTCATTGTGAACTTAATTTCATCGAAATGTATTGGGGGCTGCTAAGAACTATACAAGAAAGCATTGTGATTACACTTGGACCGGTTTGAAAGAAACTATTCCACAAGTGCTTGATTCAGTTGATATCATTACGATTAGAAAATTTGTACAAAAATTGTGGAGATATATAGAATTATATTGTGAGGGATTAACTGGAAAGCTGGCAGAATATGCTTGCAAAAAATTTAAGTCACATAGGCAGATACCAAAAAGTGAGCTAGCCCTGTTTATATGTGAAAATAGTGAAAAGCACACGAAAGATAATGAAGGTCATAATTGTGAAATTGTCATAGGAAGAAATGATACTGTATATAAAATAATTGTTCAATTAATATTAATGTTGTTTTTTTTTTGATAAATAGTTTTGGAATAGTCTAGCCTGATTTATCTTAGCATGGCCCTTTTTAGTCACTAATCGGTTTAATTTGGTCTTTGGTCCTCATTATAAACAGATTTTTAAAGCTTCAAAAAAAAAAAAATTAAAAAAATCTTCTTTGCATTTATGACTTACAAATAATAATCAAGAAAGAAGAACAACGTTTCAATAAGAGTCAAAAGTCTTTTGGCTCAAATGTACAATCAAAATGGTTTATTTTTTTTTTGAAAATTCAAAAATTTTTGAGATTTTTTTTTTTCTTTTTTTCAAATTTAATCAAGTTGCGAATATGCAATACAATAGTTTTAAATGTATTGATTATGAAATCTTCAAATGTCATTTTAGAAAATTTATATGAGAAAATAATAAAGAAATAGAGGACCTTTATAATTTTGTGTTTAAAAATTTTTAACTTTTCTGTGTTAATTTCTTGCTGTAATGGAAAGTATAAAATGCTCAATAAGGTATATACAGGCATATTTACTTCACATTCTGTTATATTATAAAATCCGGATTTACAATGTATTCTGCGAATAAACAGAGATAATATTTAAATTTGGATCAAATGATTAAATCTAAATTTAATAATTAAATCTGGATATAAATGATTAAATCTAAATTCAAGTATTAACTCTATTCCAGAACGTATGATTGCCTCGATCATGTGACATTTCATTCAAAAAGTATGCATAAATTGGCGTTTTGGCATATTTTAGTTTTGGGTTCGAAAATGTGACAATGTAGGCTTTAAGTGTCGTGCACTGTAAGAACTGTTAGAACATCTGATAGGTGAAACTCTCTGTCAGAAAGCTCAATTACTGAAAGAGTATTTTTAATATCTACAGCCTTTCTCTTATCATAATAATACTCTTTAGCTTTTTTAGCTTTTTTTGTTTAGATACAGCAGGTTTTGAAGAACTAGCCTTCAAGAAATTAGAACCACCTATAGTCATGTGAGCGAATATTTTACCAACTTTTTTAGTATTTTTGTAATAAGACATATTTGAATTTTAGATAAATTAAAAAAAATACTTTTCATAAATCTCGACATATAAGGTGTTGACTATTAAAACAGCCCTTTTTTACATATAATTTATTTTGAGATAATTGAGTTTAATTATTTGTTTTGATTTTCAGACTGATTCAAGATTAATTTAATTTTCAATTTTGATTGGTTAACTTTAACAAGTGACTATTGGGCAATCTCATAATGTGTTGGCTTTACGTGTCTCTGTGAAATTTTTCTTTTATAATTATCTTGATTTTTTATTATGCAAATTGATTTTCATTTATAATTGAAAAATATCGATCATATCAAAATTTATATAAATCTAATGAAAACTCATTTTTCAAAAAATTATAAAAAAGAGCTGTTTTAATAGACAACACCCCATATATATGAATTTTTTATTTTCTAATATAATTAAAAATTATTAGTAAATGCAATCTTAGATTAAAATATAATGAACAATATCTAATTATATAAATAGATTATAATAAACTTTGAAAAAAATGTAATAATAATTGTACTTAAAAATTTTTTAACAAACAAACCCCAATTATACATTAACTATTTATAGAAATATTTAATTTATATGTATTAATATGCAATGAGCTTTATAAATTTACATAAATATTTATCATTGTTCAAACTATAATAAAATAACTTAGCAAAACTTAAACACACCCTATAATCATTATATTATTATTTGTTTTTAAATATATTACAATAAAATAAATATTAGCAAATATATTTTAAAACATTAAACTTTTTATAGCTTTATAAAAGATTTAAAATTATATATATTTTAAAATGAATTATTTAATTTAGAATTATTTTTAAATTTTTAATTATTCCAAAACAAATAATGAAAAAAAACATAAATTTTTTTTGAAGAATATTGTACACAATTATATATAACTATCTTAGCTTGTTTATCGAAGACACCAATGAGCATATTTATTGTTTGATAAACTATTACAAATACAGATTAGATCTTCAACCAACATGCTAAGATATTCAAGTGTTTTTGTATTATAAAAAAATTTTATTAATATTTTTAATTTTTATAAAAGCTTCTATAATCTTATACTATATTATATAGCTATTTAATCTTTTATATAAAATAATTAATGAACAATACTATTAAATAATAATAGCAAATCAATTATTTAAAGTGCACAATGAATATTTCTATATAAATTTATGAATATAATCAAAAGTACAATACAAGTTTCACAAATATTGAATAATACAAAACAAATTTATTTAAACTTTTTGCAGATTTTAACTATAGTCAAACCTCCCTAAATGCACATCATCGGAACCAGCCTTAGAGTATGCATTTAGGGAGGATTGCAATTAGAGAACACTAATAAAATCTTAATATTACTATTATCATATAGTGTTTAAAGATAAGCCAGCTTATCACAGATTACTGCAGCTTATCACATGATAAATTTGAATTTATCACATAATAAGCCATAGTAAGCCGCAGCAAGTCGTGATAAGCTGGCTTATCTTTGGACATTATTATTATGTGAAAAATATAGCTTTAATAGTCTAAAAATAATGAATTTTATTAGCTAATAATTACATGGTTGTATTTATGGAGGGAGTTTTTATAAGTGGGCCAGACAATTAGCATGCAATTGCAGAATAAAGAATATGCATTTATCTATAAATCCTATTATGAGGCTAGTCTTCTATCATGTATTTAAAGAGGTGTTGCATTTATGGAGTTGCATTTAGGGAGGTCTGACTGTATATGCAAAAAACTTTGGTCTATTTTGTAATTTTTCTAAATAAACTTACCTTTTTAATATTATCATGCATAAAAAAAGAAGTATATACTAAAATAAATTTGAATTAGAATATTTACAAAAAACTTTATAATTATTTATAATTTAATAATTTTAAAAATTAAAAGTTTTTCACTTTAAAATTACTTTAAAAATTTTTTTAACTTTTTTTCTGCTTTAAAATTACTTTATTTTTTTAATAATATTAAAAATGTTTAGCTATATATGCCCAATTTGTACTTGTATATTTTTTTCAAGAATCAGATATAGTCAATATATAAATATTTGCATTAAAACTATTGATTGTAATGATAATAGCCAAATGCCTTCGAATCTTTATAGTAAAAGCCGTAGTTTTACAAAAAATTTTAAAAATATTCAAAATAGACTTAGTAATAAAAATACAGTTAACTTATTTTCTTAAACCTCTAAAAATAAGTTTAAAAAAATTGCTATAAGCAGTATTAAGTTTGAAAAACAATTACAAAAACCTGCAGACAATTTTAGCCAAGTTGCTACTAAAGAGGAAAACCTTTGTGATATTTCGAAAGATAACAAAGAAGATAACAATATGTCATTTGAACAAGAATATTGCTAAAGAAATAGAACTTCTAAATTCTTTGACAAATTATCTAGCTCAGATAAAGATAATATAAAGGTTTTCTAAATAAAGTATATGCAAATTTAATAGCTTTGGTTACTAAGTTTAAACTAAGTAATGTAGTTGAAAATGCTATTATCAAATTTTTTGATAAACATTCTAAACTTTCTAAATCACTATTGCCAAGTTGCCAAGTAATATTTTACAAGGCAAAACATATATAAACAAATGGAATCAGATTTGTCTTATAAAAAGACTTGTATATTAAAATATAATGATTCTGAATATTTTTTTACTATATTCCAATTCTTAAATATATTAAAAACATTTTAAGTTTTCAACCTTATACAAAATTTTGCAATGGATTATGAAAAATTTAGTAAAATTTCAGAGAAATGTTTTATATTTTATATTATTTCAAAATTTTTTTTTTAATTTTTAGCAGTTTTGCCTCTACTATATTAGGCTTTATAATATTCTATTTTAAAATATTAAAATTTTTCAAAAAGGTTATTCTTTTTAATATCTAAAATTACAAGTATTAGCTCACCTGGTTGTTTATAGAATACCTATATGCGACCTGCTATAGTAAATTTTACCTTCGTACTAATTTACTTTGCAATTAAGTTCATTAATACTTTATTGGATAGTTTTTATGACCTTTCAAGACTACTAATTTGATTTCTATCATTCTGCACATTGGCCACTCTTAATCCATTTTGAAATTTTCTTTCTAGTGATCTCGAGTATATTTTTTCACCCTTCTTTAATATTTTTTTATTTTATTTGTTCTTTTACAAGGCTTTTTTAACAAAAATTTTCTTTCTTTTTCTTTTTTCTTCTTTTTTTTTTTTCTCTTTATTTGTTCACTTCTTTTTTCTTTCATGTTATACTATTTTTTTTTCCAGTCTTAAACTAGTTTGCACCTTGCAACCTATATCTTTTTGTAGATTTGCTGTATCCAGTTCTTCTAGAGCCTTACTATAAAATGTTCTGTTTGTTTATTAGAGATAAAAGACAGTCTTAACTTATAAAAATTCTCTTTTGTAATTAAATCTCTAATCTACTTTTCTTTTTTATAAGCCTCTTCAGCCAGGTTTCCTTTTTCTATCATTGCTAGAATCCATTTTTTTTTTTTATATATGTTTTCTATTTTCTTTACTTCTACCAAAGTCATTGCTACTATATGTTCTTCTATTTCTTATAATAAGACTATTAAAACTTCACAGCTTACTAGATGTTTTACAGTTTCTATCTTTTCTTGTATATAATACATATATTGAATCTGTATATATTTGGTTTCTTCTGATTTAGCTTCTCCATAACTGGTAGTATATTGTTTATACATTTAAGCTTAAAAAGCTGTCTCATGTTTAACTTGAAAATATAATCTTGTTGCCTTATTTCACTTTCTAATATTTTATAGAAGACTGGCTAATACTGTAAAGTCTTTCTTTTTTGATATATTTTATTTTGGCTACCTTGCACAAAAGTTTACTCTGCTCTGTTTAACATCTTTTCGATCATTTTAACAAAAGAGTATATTGGCTTTTCAACAAATTCATCTCCCACTTATATCTTAGTTTGAATTTTCTTGTGCTTAATGCTACAGGAGTTAGAGTTTCTGCATCGTTTGCACCTTTTTTAGCTCTAAGATCTGCCAAGTTATTGTAAAAGTCTCTTGAGTGACTCTTAATCTTTATCAAATATAGCTTAAGTTGTTTTGTTTTAACTATCTTTACTATTGTAGCTATTAAACCACTGTTCTTGATCTTTAGCCACTATCTAACTTTGTCTATTTTTAGATTTTTATTAATCACTAAAATGGCAGTGCTACTATCAGTTCTTATTTATCTCTTGGTGCTATAAATAAAGTAGCCAAAATTGCTATCAACTTTGCTCTGGTTAAAGAAAACTACTTCTTAGTTGCAAGTGCTATTTGTTATAAAAATTTGACCATTCTTTGAAACTTGTACTATGCTACAACCTATTAACTTTTCTGCTATAATCTCTGAAGTTCCAAATAAGTTATCTGTATAAAATACTAAACTATCTAGTTTTCATTTTGATCTAAAATCTCTATTAATTTTTCTCTAACTACTCTATCTACTACTACTTAATTTATTAAACAAATTTTCCACTTTAAACAACCTATTTTTATATTCTTTTTTCTTTTTAAATTCTGTATCTCTTTTACTGTTAAGAATGTTTTTTGTATTTACTTTAACTAAATTTTCAAAAAAGCATGTGCTAAAAATTATTTATAACCATTTTCAGATTTTTGTGCTTAACTAAAATTGGTATCTAATTCTCAACAAATTTCAAAATCTTTTCTTCTATACTTGGCTGTAGAGTTATTAAATAGAGTAGATTACTTTGGAGTAGCCCTGGTTTAACTCCAAACCAACATGGAATAGATTATTTTTTTTATTTTTTTTTTTGAATTTTTAGTAGTCTTGCCTCTACTTTATTAGGCTTTATAATATTATACTATGAAATATTAAAATTTTTCAGGAGGTTATTCCTCTTGACACCTAAATTACAAGTATTAGCTCATCTGATTATTTAATGATCACCTATATGCGACCTGCTATAGTAAGTTTTACCTCCATATTAACTCATCCTGCACTTGGATTCGTTAATACTTCGACGGAAGGTTCTTATAGCCTGTCAAGACTACTAATTAATTTTCCACCACTCTGTGCATTGACCACTTAAAATCCAACTTAATACTTCATTTCTCACTATTTCTAGCAGTGTAGCTCATCTTTCTATTTCTTTTTTTTTCTTACTTTTCTGTTTAAGTGATTTGTCAAATACGGTTTTTTTCCCATCTCCAACCTTCTTCTTCCTCGCTTAGCTCTTGGGATGACATTCTTCTTTTCTTTGGGTGCTATGCCATTTTCTTTCTTCAATTCTTGTACGAGTTTGCATCTGGGGACCCATATTATCTCATGTATTCTCTTTATCCAATTTTTCCAGAAATGGATTATAAACTTTTTTGCTTGGTTGTTAGAGTCAAAAATAGTCAGAGCTCTTCAACATTACCATTTGTAATGAGGCCTCTGATCTATCTTTTTCTTCTTCTCAACTCTTCTAATGTATTTCTTTTTTCTAGCATTGCAAGAATATCTTCTTTGTTCCTGCTTATGTCATCTTCTTTTTTGAACTTTTTAAGAATTGCTTCTACTTCTTGTTCTTCTATATTATGCAGTAGGCTTAGTGAGACTTCACAACTAACTAAATGTTCAACATTCTCAGTTTTCTTTTTGTATACTATATATTTGTTCATTTTATAAATGTCTGGTCTTTTCAGATTTAATCTCTCAAAGACTAGAAGTAAGTTGTTTATACACTTTAATTTGAAGAGCTGAATGTTGTTTGATTCAAATATATAATTTTGTTGTTTAATTCCACTTTTTAGAAGTTCATAGAATATTGACCAGTATTAATGAGTCTTTCTTTCTTTGTGTATAGTATTTTGAGTACTATGTGCAAAAGTCCATTCTGCTCTACTAATTACTTTTTCAAGCATTTTGGTAAAAGATCGCAGCGGCTTTTCTACTAGTTCATTTTTCTATTCCAATCTTAGCTTGTATTCTTTTGTGCTTAGTGATACTAAAGACAAAAATTCTAAGCTAGATGAACTTTCTCTGGCTTTGAGATCTGCCAGATCATGAAAAAATTTGCCCAAATGCCCTTTAACTTTTGTAAAACGTAGCTTTAGCTATTTTGTCTGGACTATTTTTGTCAATGTTGTGATAAGACTGCTATTTTTAATTTTTAGCTACTGTCTTGCTTTATCTGATTCTAGTTCTTTTTTAATTGCTAAGATTGCTGCTTTACTATCTGTTCTAATTTTAACCTCTTTTTCTTTTGGTGATATTAATAGAGCAATAAGGATTGCTACTAACTCAGCTCTGGTTAAAGAGAACCACTTTTTGGTTGCATATGCTATTTAATAGATAATCTGGCTCCTCTTTGCTATTTGGATTATACCACAACCCATTTGTATTTTGAGATCATTTTTTGATGTCTCGAGTGAACCATCTGTATAAAATAAAAGACTATCTAATTCTTTGTTTTGCTCTAAGATTTTTGCTAATCTATTTCTAAGTTCTTTGTTTATAACTACTCTATATATTAATAATTTTTTCCAGCTTTGGACTTCTATTAACAGTATGTCTTTACTTTTCACACCTTGTAACTCTTTTGGTGACACCAAAGTTTTTTCTCTTTTTTTCTTTATCGATTTTTCGAGAGTATCTATGTTGAAGATCAATTTTGCTTCTCTCTCAGTTTTTTGTACAAAGTTCATAATATCTCTTAATTCTTTATGTTTAACTACTGATATTTCTGGTTCACTACTATACTCTAGAGAATTTTGCTTATAAATTGGACCTGTTTCTACTAACTCTCTATAATTTTCAACATCTATGTACTTGTTTTTTTTTTCTCTAATTTTTTCAACTCTGACATTTGTATTTTCTTTGTCTTTCTACATAATCCACTCTTTTGTTCTCTTGTCTTTTTTAACTTTTCCTATAACTAAACTGGTGTTGTTTTTGTTACAAGGTGCTCTGGCTTAACTTCTTTCGAAAGCAGGTTTATAATCATTTTCCTTTCTAAGTTACTGAACCATTTCGCTTTTCTTCCTCTTTTGTCTATGTTTTGTATCCACTTAATTTGTTGCCAAGTATATATTGTTTTGCCATCTTCTGCTATAAGTTGTGATAAATAAAAAACCTCCAGATTGCTTGCATTTGACTTTTTGTATAAAAGATTACTTCTCTCTAGAATTTTAACTATTTCAAGATTGTTTACTCCTAGTGGAGGCTTGGTGTTCCAGCTTTTTGTAAAATTGTTTTCTTCTATCAAAAAATCCAATGCTTTTGCTTGCTATAAGATCTGCAAATCTAGGTTTCTTAGTTTAGTCTTACGTTTTTCTAATAGTACTTGGTTTGTCAAAATGCATTTAGTTGTGCCCATTTTTAATTGACCTTGCTTTAGTCTCATTAGTGTAGATTTTTCTACAGGCTCTTTTGCATTTATTTTCACTAAAAGTTCTGAGAAATGATATTCTATATGTCTATTCTACAAACTTTTGAGATTTACTATTTCTGGGTGTTTTGGAATTATATTTGCTGCTGTCGAAAGCATTAATAGCTTCCATTTGGTCAAACACACTATAGGCTAATGTATCCTATTACATTAGGCTCTGGTTAGACATGAGATCATAAGTCTATACTTTAGAATCAGTATCAGCACAGTATTGTTTATATATATAATCTGACTAAGAGACATTTTTTTGAATTTAAGAAGACCTGTTATTTTGGCTATCTCTTTTCTTGCTTTTAGCATATCTGATTTTTTCTGATTTTTAGTTGATATCCAGACTTCTAGAAAATGAGTAGACTCCTTTGGGTTTTTTGCCAAGATTTTCACTTTTGGGTTGCCCACCCAGATATAAAGATCCTCATTATCTTTTCGTTTACTCAGTTTTATAACTACAAGTTCAGTTTTGTTTAGATTTATTTCAATATCATTCAGTTTGTAAAACTCGTTTGATATATCAATTGTTTTTTGCATATTTTTTTTACTGTTGGTCACCCATGTTGTGTCGTCTGCTGCTTAGCATCTCGTACTCTAGATTTGCTTCTTGTACTCTGCAAAGGAGAGGGTCATAGAAAATTCTCCATACCAAAGAAGATAGCACCTCTCTCTGGTCTATCCCATCTCCTACTTCAGCAGCTTTGGTATTACCAAAGTCTGTTATAAAACTGAGCTTTCTTTTATCATAAAGATTTGTAAAAAGTTTGCTAGTTTTGTTGGAAATTTGAGTTTTTCTAACGCTTTTTTAAGTGCTATCATACTAACTGAGTCAAAAGCTTTTTTCATGTCTTGAAAAGTGATCCAGAGTTCTTTTCTTTTTTCCACTGCCTCTTATATTATATTATTCATAATGTGAATAGGTGTTGATGTACTTTTACCAGAGAGCCCTGCAAAGTTTGCCTTATTTCGGCTAAGCACCTTGTCAAATCTTACTTGTATTACTCTCGTTATCACTTTTCTACACGTTTTTAATAGGACTATTAGCCTTGTATTACTCAGATTGTATTCCCAGAAGCTTCCTTTTGGGATTAAATATACCTGATCTAATTTCCATTTTATTGAAATACTTCTATTTTCCAGAACAAGGTTTGCAAAATTTATTATTCTTTTGGTTATCTTCATTGAGAGCTTTTTGAGTAATATGTATCTAATACCTGATATGCCAGGAGCTGTGCCATTTTGCGTTTTGCCTAGAGCTTGTGTCTATTCTTTCTTGCTAATTGGGCTTATTACTTGTTCATATATAGTGAATTTATATTCTTCTTCGGCATATACTCATTTTTCCACTCCTGGTTCATCTCTTCGAACTTTTGGTTTTTTTTTCAGAACTGTTTTTGAAAGTGTAAGATAACTTGCTACTTCAGCTTAGTCTCTCCATTGATGAGTTCAAAGTTCTGGTAACCAGATTCTTCTCCAACCAGAACTCTATCTAGCATTACTTTGTTATATGCTCTATTCAGCAAACTTTGTAGTATTCTCTTTTTATCTTTTCTCATTATACTAAATCTTTGTTCTATTTTATTTCTTATTTCTTTTTCTTTTCTTTTTCATTCTTCTTCTTCTGCTTTTCTTCTTAAAATTTTTCCCCAATTTCTAAGTTTATTTATCTTAACCTGGCTCCAATATTCTGGTATTTGTGAAATTTGTGTTTGATGTATTAAGTTTATACTTTCAATTTGTGCGTCAAACTTTCCTCTATCGCCATTATCTATTTTTTCCCTATAATATATGTAACTTTCTTTTTGTAAATAGTATAAGAATTTAACCTCTTTGTAAATATTAGAGCTGGGGACTATTAGTTTCTCCTGGATCTTGGTTTTTTGGATATTAACCAATAGTATGTGTTTCATTGCTGCTTTCATGATTGTATTACTTAAAATATCCTATTCTATGTTAATGTCTTTGTTGTAGCAGTTCAAAGATTCGTAAGGTCCCTTGTGCTCTTTTTCTCTTATTATATTTTTGACGCACTTGCTATACAAATCCCAGTTCTCTTTTGTGGCTTTGTGGTAAAGAAAAACTCTTCTTGTTGGCTTTTTTTTACCTTTTCTGTTTTTGAGTTTGCCATAATTTAATATACTACTGGTTTCAATTTTGGACTATATGAGCTTGTGATCACTTCCAGTAATTAGGTTTATATCTTTGATTATAGCTTTCAAGAGTAAATTGCTCATTTCTTCACCTATCTATATATAGTCTATTTGAGATGCCAGATTATTTCGTTGCCAAGTATATTCTTTTTTATGTGAGTATAGATAACGAAAAGTGTTTATCAATTCTCTGTTTTTAAGCTACTCTAATAGAGTTTTTCAAGCCTCTGATTTTTACAATTTTTGTTGTTTGTGTCCAGGTTTGTGTTACTTAATACATTGAAATCCCCTACTACACAGGCATATGTGTTGATTTTGTTGCTACAAATTTCTCGTATTATTGTCTATTGAATTTCTTTGTTAATCTTTTTGTCTGCTAGTAGTAAGTAAGCTACCCATATTTGTATGACTACTTTCTTAAAAAAAATTATATTTTAATTAAATATGGGCTATATTTAACTACTCTACCTATATGTTTTGCTTAGTGCTCACTTATGAGTACATCTACTCCTAAACCTTTGATTTTGTCTATTTCTTTTGATGACCAAAAACTAACATAGCCATGTTGTTTCATTTCTATTCATTTTCCCTCTTTCTCACTTATATTTGTTTCTGCTATTCTCATTATATCCAAACTTTTTCTTTTATCTATATCTGAAGTGCAACTAATTTCTGCCTATTCAATTTAAGTCCATTAATATTATAAAAACCTATTTTTAACGATTCAAAATTGTTTTTACCCAGAAAGTCCTCACTTTGTTTTAATTCGCTAATATTTTGTAAGGCATCTGTGAGGCCTTTTGCCTTACCCTTATTCTTTAATACAACTGTGGCGAAATTTAGGAGCATTGAGCTAGCAGCTACTCAATTGTTCTGAATTTTTCTTGCATATTAGCAAACAATTGTTCAAAATTAGTTTCTGTAGTTAGCTCTTTTTGTTTCCTTTTTCTTGAACCTAGCTCCTCTCTATTGGATCCTGTTACATAGTTATCTTTTAGGATCTGGTTATCTTTTTAACTAGCAGCTTTGTTATTTTCTAAAGCTTTTAGAAGTTTTTTTGTAGTATTATGCGATCTGGAGCTATTATATTTCTGGACAAAAATATTACGATTTTTTCTGTTACTATCAAAAGGCTTATTTATTTTACTAAGAAACCTTGTATTCTTAGCTTTGTTGCTTAGATTCTGGTTTTTTCGGGGTTCTGTCTCTCGTGCTATTACTTTTCTTTTGCCAGAATATACTGTTTTTCTTTCACTATGATGGTGTAAATATATAAAGCTTCTTTTTGCAGGATCTTCATAGTAAGAGTGCCACACTAATTTTGTATTAAAGTAATACATATTTGTCTTTTGGGCTTCTAATTTGTCTTGCTCAGACTTGAAATATATATGTGCTCTTCTAGCCCGGTTGCTATTACTATTTCTGAGGATGTGAATAGCTTGTACTTTGTGTTTTCTAAGTTGATGGAGAAGAAGGCTATCTACTGCTCTTGTAGAAATATTACATATTGTGTATCTAAAGACATTTCTACTTTTTAATTCTGTAATATCAAATTCACCAGGGATCATTCTATATGTTTTTCTGTAATTTAGGATAATTGACCACTGTTCTTTGAGCAAAGTTTTGAGTTTTTTAGTTTTGGGTGAAATTTGAATATATGCTACTTTAGTTGTAAAATTCGGTTGCTACCTAATGATACTAGCTTCACTAAAATATTCTAAGTATTTTTTAATTTTCTATTTACTTATTTTTTTAAGAAGGTCCCATATAGTAAACAGATATAGTGATTTCTTTGGGTTATTTTGTGAGGAAGAATGTGCTTTTGGTGCCTATGTTAAGCTAAATATATCTTTATTTATGATATTAGGTTCACTGACTATACTACTTGGTGCCCAGGCTGAGTTAAGAATATTTTTATATTTTTTAGCCTTTTTGTTGCTTTTGTTTATTATCTGCTCATTAACAAATATATCATTTTTCTCAAAGGATTCTATAACTTCATAGTCTAGTGTGCCAAGTTCTTCATTTACTAATAAATCTTTTTTTGTTTCTACTTTGATTTCGGCTATATCGATTATGGTTTCCTGCTCTGTATGATTTCTTTTCCAGGTATTAGTTTGGTTATTAATTATCATGTTGTTATCTACAATTTCTGTTGGAACTTCTTCTATGTTTTCCATGTTGTAAAATTTTTCTTTTGAAGTGGGAGAAAGAGGTGGTACAGGTTTTACCTATGCAGATTGATCTCTAATGCTATTGTTGCTGTGTTGTATTTTATTCATATTATCTGCTTGTACATTGTTGTCTAACTAGAGCTTGAGCAGGATTTTTTCCTCTTTATCTAATTCTTGTTCTTTCGCTTTTTTATATTGAGCCAAATTGTAATAATGAAAAACACTATGAATAATTGTAATGAGATAGATCTCACTAGTACCTAAATAATTTGCAACTACTTTATCCTCTTCCCAGATAAAACTATTTTGTTTTTCTTTTATTGATGCTCTTTCCTCTTCTAATTTATTAAAAAAGTTCTTGTAATCTGAAAGTTCTAACATTTTACATGGTTTGTTTATTTGTTTTAATTTTGCTACATGTTTGTTTGTTGTTTTAATGTTGGTTTATAATCTAATTGTTGTTTTATCTAATTTGGCTATCAATTTACTTTTTACATGTTTTGTTTGTTTGTTGTATTATTGATCTGCAAAAAAATGATGCAAGCCAAATCCCCAAAAATTTTAAAATTTTTCTAAAAATTTGTCAAAGGTTTAAGTTTTCTTTGTGTACTGCAAAAAGAATAATGTTTGTAACTAAACTGTTTTAATAAACTATATTTAATTTTTCTTGTTTAATCTTTTTTTTTAAGAGTGTTTTTGATGTTTTCCTATTATAATTTTGTCCTAGTAGTAAAATTTCTTAGCTCCAGTTTTGGTTGGAGTGATCAACAAAAAGAGTTGTTTTAATATAGAATAGATTAAAATTTAATAAACTGGAGTAAACCAGACTAACAAACAGAGTAAACCAGTTTATTAAACTAGTTTAACAAACCTATTTTACAGTAACAAACTAGTTTGATAAATTAGTTTAATAAACCAATTTAATAAATCAGTTTATTAACCTAGTTTAATAATCCAGTTTATTAAACTAATTTATTAAACCAATTTATTACATATTGATATATACATATTTTATGAAATAGCATAGTTAAAAATAACATAGATATTATATTATAGTAATTAGTAGTATATTATATAAATATTATATATTAAATGACATATATACAGAAACTTTGAATCTCTTAATATATAGCAACAGCATAGTAACTGTATAGTTATGATTAAATACAAATTTCAAAGTCAAATTTTCATGATACAAATTTAATAGTAATTATATAATTACTATATTATTACTATGCAGTTACTGTGTATTAAAACATTTAAGTTTCTATAAAGTAGTCTATTAATTATATATTTAATCGGCAATATTACATATTACTTTATCTATCAAAAAATTTATACTCAAGTATTATTAAATTACTTGATTATTCAAATAATTTATTATAGCTATATAATAAATTGTCTATCCAAGTACAATCTCTAGGCCAATAAAAAATTATAGACCAAAGTCAATTCTAAAAAAATTCGAATTGGTTGTTGACTAGACTATTCTTATTTGCTAGTATAATTTTTTGATCAGAATTAGCTTTTGTATTTAGATCAAACATGTAAAAAGCTATTAAATAGTTCTTTGTCAAATTTTATTAATACTAAATTATTTAATTTTTATTCTTTTTTGCTTTGGAGAATCATCTATTTAACAAATTTGCAAACAAATTTTTGATTAGATTTGTTTTTATAATTGTTTAAAATTTTAAAGAACTAAATACCAATAATTCTATAGTACCAGATCTTAAAACTTAAAATTTTAAAAGAACAAATTTTAATAATTCATTAATAAGAAAACTAAATCCTGAAAAAAAAATCAGGAGTTATAATTTTATAAATATATTATTCTGAATATAATAATCTTGAATAATAGTATTGTATTGTTACAGAGTAGTAGCCTTCTTAATTTACTCTATAACGACGACACGGCACAGGGAATCCTTTCGTAGGTATAT
>CAJVPY010001959.1:0-17609 GCA_910591965.1 Dentiscutata erythropus | reverse complement strand
TGTCCCACACATGTATTCACGTGCTTGTTTCTATAACTTCTTCCTAATTAGTACATATTGACCTGCCGTTCCGTATTTGTATCTCACGCCACTTTTTGGGGTGCTGCCATTCTTTTAAAAAATATTTCTTTTTTTGCAAATAATAGTATTGTTTGCAAAAAAGTTTACATAGTTCACCAAGTCGATTTTGATGCTCTAACCACCATTAGATGCATCCTGACAAGCTCTACAAAAGTCTCTTAAGTTAGAAAAGTGATTAACTTAGTATAAAAAAAAAGTTTTAGATCACACATACCATATTTGGAAACCTCCAATTTTTATAAGTAATTTGAGTCACTTTTTACTATGAACATTTTCTGATTGACTGGTGGATTATCAATTTAAAAAAATTTGCCTCTTTTCTATTGACTTTACTTCAAATAGTCATCACATTTGGTTAATCTTATTAAAAACTTTCAGATTTAGCATCTAGTCATGTTTGTTGAAACTTATACAAAAGGCCTAGTTTGCTAGTATTTTGTTTATTCCAGATATGTGTTGAACTCTTAGTAAGATGTTTTTTTGAAAATATTTTTTCAGATTTGTTTTGCTATAGTGCTAATTTCTGAAAAAATCATATCTTTCTAGTAGTTGATATATACTACACAGATTGTATTGTTCATTTTCAACAGTATTGATTTGTTTGACAGGTTTCTAAATAATATTAATGCAAACTGTATTGCTTTTATTTTCAAAACATCAATATGTAACCTCTTCTCTCAGCATTGGTTTATAGACTGTTTATCAATTATCTATCTTAACTTATACCCCAGCCAATTTGAGATATGTTGGTATATATTACTACTAACAGGGTATTTGTTATTAGAAATTATTTATTCTAATTGTTTAAATGTTCTGCTTATTACTTTAGTTGTTCTACTACTTTTTTGATATTTTTAAATACATATTTACCTCTGAACTTTATTGTATTGTTTTTTAATCTTATTATTTTTCTTGTTTTCAATCTGGCAAAAAGTATTGCATTTATTGTAACTAATCAGAGATGCCAATTTCCTAATCTTTATTATACTTTTTGTAGTACACTTAAGTATTTTTTTTTTAGATACTTGATTTTTGCTCTTGAAAATGATAATAATATTCTTCTTGAATTTAGTCTGAAATTTAAATAATTTATAGCTTATAATGGTATGAGTTGGCTTTTTTGTATATTTATTATAAACTCTAGATTTTTCAATGTCTTTATAGTTCTGTGTAGATGTAATACTATCTGTTCTTTCTTCTGAGCTATTATCAATAGATTATTCAAATACACTATAATTTTGATTTTTTGTGATCTTAGATGTTTTAAAATTAAATATATTATCTTCATGAATATATAATAATCTAAAAAATAGATATTTAAAGCAATATTTTTGCTCCAAAAAATCGAATACAAAATATTTTTTAGCTAATGAATATAAAAGAATATAAAAAAACATATTTTTTATATTAACTAATATAGTCTTCCTCCTATATCATCGGGAGAAATTTTTAGTGCTATTCTGTGCAGATTTGCAAAAAAATTAAATAATAAATTAAATGAAAATCTGTGCAAAACTTCAGACTTACTAGCTATAACCACAGAAATTAAAATACAGTTCTGCACAAAATTTCAAAATATAAAAAATTTTGCAGTTTTTTGCAAAAAATTTGCATTTTTGCAGGTTTTTGCATTTTTGCACTTATTTAATTTTTCCGATGATAGTTACCTCCTATATAATTACATTATAGTAAAACCCTTTTTATAATCACACCAAGGCCTGAGACACTTTACTAATAAACTATAAAAAAATACTTCTTTATAAGCATATCATAGTAAAAACCTTTATACAATCACACAATTTGCATAATACAGACTGCGTGATTATAGAGGAGAAAGACTGTACTATAAATCATTTTTTTAATTAAGTGGTTTATAGTAAGAATTAATTCCATCTTGAAGTGCTTGTATTTTATGAATAAGTTTAGTAATCTTAGATCTAGTATAGTGCATTTTTTATATTTTTCTTGTCTAGGATAAATAAGTAACAAAAATTAAAAAAAACTTTTTAAAAATTTTGATAGTTTGAGTATATAATAAAGCTTGTGCTTTGGTCTTTGCTGTCTCTAGGTCTTGCAGAACTTTGCTAGAATATTTTAGTTAATGAAGGTTTCAAGTACCATTCTGGAGTATATTTATATAATATAATTAAGATAGGCCAAGAATTTTAAATATTTCTAATCAGTTTTGTTTAAATAACTTTAATCATTCAAGAATACAAGAGTTGGTTAAATACATAATATGTAATGGTTGTTCTGCTAAAAATTTCTTTGAAAAATTTTAGATTTTGTTCTAAATGATCTATTATATGTTTGATATTTTTCTTTCTGAGGATGGTTTTCAAAGGTTGTATTTCTTTGTAATATTCTTGTTGTATAAGTGCCAAGAATCTTTGTTGCTTCCTATTGGCATCATTGTAGAGTTTTGATTTGATATCTTTTTCTTCCACTATATCTTTAAGTTTGTCTTCAAACCCACCTTTTTTATTTCTAGAGGTAGTATGTGCTGGTGATATTGCCTTAAGAGCAATTTCCCTGTGATAGTTATTTGCATATGATAATGTATTATGTAGAAGTTCTCTTGTATTGTGATTTGATCTTCATAATAATTTATAACCAACTTTAGCTTTTGGGCTAGTTTTGAGTTGTAAAATATCCTTTTAATATTATCAATTGGTCATAAGATAGCAGAGGTGCAGTAAAAATGTTGCAAAAGATTTTGTTAAATTCTCACTATTGTTTTGACATTGCACATAAAAAATACTGTTCCATTTATGGTGGTTGGTAGTCAATTTCCACACATGGTTCACACAGAATCCTTTGATGGTCAGTTTTTGGCAAAGTGCAGTCTGAGTATATTTTAGTGGGTAAATCCTTGTGGGAAACCATGGTTTTGATTCATTGTAATTATAAATATCTTCCAATTCCTGTTCCACTATGGTTTCATAACTGTTTGGTTGTGATATTGTTTTGCTCGCTTGTCATTAGCTAAATAGTAATAAAAGAAGGTTTTACTAAGAGCGAGCGGTACCAAAATAAACCGGCCTAAGTTGCGATTTACTGTATGGTGGGGTTATATACGTAGAAACTTAACACTCTGTGTAACATTATAAAAATTTTACTGATTTGGTGATCTTATATACTATGAAGTTTATTTTAGCACATCTATATTTTTATTGGAATAGTAGATCACATGATAATACATCAAAATGTCAAGGTAAGACAACAAATTTAACATTGCTTTGCACTATTATACAAAATTTATACGTAAATTTAAGATCTAATTTAATAAGAATATTAAATAAATTTAAAATGAAAAGCAATGGAATAACGCAAATTAGGTTTATATATATGAGTTAATAGAACATCTATGTAACAATTTAATCTTCATCCATACGATCGCCACTTTGGTCATCGGCATTATCCTCTTCAGGGTTATTTCTTCGTTGCCTAGATACTTGATCTTGAATTGCACGAAGAAATGCTTCAACACCTGAAACCAGGAGTAAGATAATAAATTAATCAAAGCTTTAATACTTTTATTGAGTAACTGTGGATAAGAAATCATACCACTTCCTGCTGATGGATCAAGGCCTAATTGAGTAAGGAGAGGACCTAGCTGTCCTGATTGCAAAGCAACGCTTAAAGACTGTAATGCCTATAATTAAGAATAAAAATTTGTCATTATCAAACTTATTATCACGATAACGGCTAAAAATTATTGTGAGAGTTGAAGCTGAAATTTAGAATTTCGATTTAAACATATTAAATCTACCCCTAATGCAAAAAACCGCACCTCCCAAAAATTTTAAATTCCAAATTTCAGATTCAACCACCATAATTTATGAAAATAATCTACTTGAGCAAATTGTGGACTTTGGATAACTTCTCGTAATTCCTCAGGTGTTCTATTGATATCGCTAGGCAAATGTGGAAACAAAGCTGAAAGAATCAAATATGTTTGTGATTAATAAATTTAGAAATTTTAAATAAGAGGTATTAGTATGTTATACTACCAGACGCTACTTCAGGATTACTTAATAATGGGCTGATTTCAGAAGGTGTAAGAACGTCAATAAGATTCACATCTACATGAGGAAAAAATTTTAACATTTATAAGATTATTAAAAATATACTAATAATTAACTCTTACCAGATTGTTGGTTTACACCTTCTGTATTAAATAAAATATAAAAATTTATCAAAATTAACGCTAATTCAGGTGGAAATGATAATAATAAAAATTACTCACCGGGAACCTGTATTTCAGACAAAATATTTCGCAAACTGCCTAGCTGTTCAGGAGTAAGCATGTTCTCGGATGTTTGTGCACCAGTGCCAGCCTCTGATGTTGCAGCAGTGGCTGATTGTGGTTCACTAGCAGGTGTAGTAGATGTGATGGGCAAACTTCCACTTTAATAAAGGAAAGTTAATAAATTATGATAAAAGTTTGAGATAATACAGTATCAAAAAATCTTTTACCCGAAGGCACCATGACCTTGAAGCAATTGCAATAGCTGTTCCTGATCCACTTCAAATCCAGATAAATCATCCATTGCGCGGAAAGGACTACCCAATGGACCAGTACTACTGGTACCTTGTTGTCTACTTTCAGTCAATCCATTAAGTAATCTATTTACTTTATTAATATTTTCTTCATCTTTATCATCCTTCGCATCTTGCATCCAAAAGAATAATTTTTGAGATGATGATTTAAAATTGAGTAAACAAACTCGACCTGTGGTACATTGTTCTACACGAACAAATTCAGCTTCTTCAGGGAATACTATTAAATCCTATATTATGTAATAGTTAATATAAGGTTCAAATAACAAGCATACTATATTAATAAATAGCATACATCTTCTACGTTTCCAGTTTTTCTGTCTTTCCAGTAAAAATGCATCAATTGATCATCACCCTTTATAATTCATGAAATATGAAAAAAATTGGTTAAATCAATCGAACGTGGTATACTTATTGAGTAGAAATTAATATCAACCTGATCCATATAAATAAGACTTTAGTGGTTTCAGCATAAAAATTTAATATTATACTGTAATGGATAGAATAAAAACCATAAAGTTAAATATCATTCTTTACAACACACACCCTTTCCTATCGTCCGCTTTCAATAAGTTCGAAGTTCCTTCTCGCTTAAGTTTACCAGCTTTAAACTCCACAGGATACTTGCGTCGTGGAACTGGTGCAGGAAATAGTGAAGTCGACATTGGAGCAAATCTTTATATATCGATATAAGAAGGTATGAATAGCGATAATTGAATCATAACTTTTTTTTTTGGTATACAGTATATATATAACCATTACGTAAGATGGGTGGCTTAGAAATTCGGAGTAATTAGCTACATTTTATATTCACGGGATCAAATAGCAATCTCAACAAAGTCAATGATAGCATACGTTTGAATTCGAACTTGCCAACTGAGACCTATAGTTTGATAAATAAGAAGTTCTAAAGTCGCTAATAAGAGGTTGTGGTTATATGATCTTTTTAATGTTTAGGTAAAATATATCATAATAAAATGTGAAATCATATAACAGCTCTCGATTGATGCGATGTCAGAATCAATTAGGCCATGTAAAGTTAGTTAATTTGTTAAATTTTTTATAAAAAGTTTTTTGTTTTAATAACCGGGTAGGTTTTTAAAAAATTTTTTTTTGTTATATGTCTGACCGAGTCTATTTAAAAAGTTTCATGTTACGAGAATCAATACATAAATTAAATTGCGTGGACTTAGTTTGACTAAAAAATGATGTAGAAAATTAATGTAAAAATAATCAAGCGAGATCCTGTAATCTGCTAAACAGTTTTGATTTAGCAACAGTATTCTACTTAAACATCAATATTCTGATTGGACGAAATTATCAAAATGTATTTTTTCCCCCAACTTTGAGCGAAAATATCTTGACAATCACCTATCTAAAATCGATAAAAAATTTTTATTCTGATTCTATATACCCGTATAATTAAAATAAAAATTTTTTATTAATTTTAGATAGGTGATTGTCGAGATATCGTCTCTCAAAGTTTGAAAAACCTTGCTGCAACTCGTTTTGATAATTTTTTTCTAAACTTTGAGCTAAGATATTTTGACGGCCACCTATCTAAAATCAATGAAGTTTTTTTTATCCCGATTCCATATATCTGTATAATTAAAAATAAAAAAAAATTATTAATTTTAGATAGGTGGTTGTCGAGATGTCTTCGCTCAAAGTTTGGAAAACCTTGCCGCAGCTTCTGTTTTGATAGGTTTTGTTCTAAACTTTGAGAGAAGATCATGACAATCACTTATCCAAAATCAATGAAAATTTTTTTTTTCGATTTTATATATCTATATAATTAAAATAAAAAAAAAATTATTAATTTTAGATAGATGGCTGTCGAGATATCTTCAAATAACTACAGTATCAAGCTGCGACAAAGTTTTTTCCAAGCTTTGAGTGAAGATATCTCGACAACCATCTATCTAAAATTAATAATTTTATTTAACTATACAGGTATATAGAATCGGAATAAAAAAAATTTCATTGAAAGTTTAGGATAATTATCAAAACAGAAGTTGCGGCAAGGTTTTTCAAACTTTGAGCGATGATATCTCGGAAATCACCTATCTAAAATTAATAAAATTTTCTTTATTTTAATTATACGGGTATATAGAATCGAAATAAAAAAATTTTTTCGCTCAAAGAAATTACATTTTGATAATTAATTTCGTCCAATCAGAATGTTGATGAAGTAGAACCGACACTTTTTTTCGGCCACTGCCACTGGACCGTGAGAATTTTATCTTAAAATAATGCATGATGTCATTTTTTATATACGTTTTACTTTATGCAAATTTTACGTCCACTATTTCGTCGTTATACAATGGTTCAAAAACTAACTGAAGAAGAAATCAAGACGTTAGAAGCCAAATCATGGGAATTAGTTTCAGGACGTGACGCCGTAAAAAAAACTTTTAACTTTAAAGATTTTAATGAAGCCTTTGGGTTTATGACTAGAGTAGCTTTGAGAGCCGACAAAGTTAGTTTTATTTATTCGTTTCAAAGATAATAAATAAATGATTAATTTTTCTTTTTTTCTCAAAGGTTGATCACCATCCAGAATGGTTCAATGTAAGGATGATTTCTAAGTTTTTTTTTTCGATATTTAATCATGTTAACATACCCATGTTAGGTGTACAACCGGGTCGAAATTACTCTCACCACGCACGAATGCAATGGTCTTTCGAAACGTGATCTTGACCTTGCAGATTTCATTGAAAAAGTGTTTAAGACTTATTCCTGACGCAATAAAAATGCGCGAATTCATTTTTATATTTATTATTAACCGGCTTTTAACCGTTATAATCTTTCAACCAATTAATTTAGTATTTGAATATTGATCAGTCAATCGGTTAAAAATTAATCGGTTCCAATCTCTAAACATCCTTATTACCCCGAAGTGGGAAATAAATAGTAAATAAACTTGAAAGCCAAAGCCTCAATTTCTCTTGGCAACGTTCCCTACACATACAGTACAGATATACAATTCTAGTTCTTACTTCAATTGACAATAATGTCAATTTTTCAATCGCTAAATAAATTATCCGCATTGTCGCGAAATGGGGTTATTTAGAAATTGTGCTCCCCTAAAAACAGCATGCATGGTTTCAAAATAACGCCCATGAGTGTCCCGAAATGACGCGCGCTCCATATTACAGTATTAGGGTTTCAACAAATAACAGGCAAGTTTGGGAGAATTTTATCTGTCTCAAAAATAACGCCCACGTACTCAAAATAATGAGCAGGTGGGCGACAATACATACAAAGTTATCGGTTATAAATCTTCGGCAATTTTATCCGAGAATTCTTATTTAACCGTTAAACAAAATTAATATCATTACAACATTAAGATCTTTTTTATAGCAAATCTTTTATCACCGGCGTTAACATTAACAAAGTCAATCATTCAAAATTACACTTTTGGATCCACCTTTTAGTTAGAGTTTGAAAATTGCCATAATCATTTGCCAATACACTATTTGCTATTAAATCATTAAATTATTAAATATAGAAGATTAATATAAATTCTCCTCGAGACATTTTACTCCTAACCTAAAGTCTAAATCTAACCTTGACTTGATTACTGTCACCGTCGGCGAAAAGCCCTTTTTTTTTTTTTAATTAAATATAATATAATGTATCTACCATAATTTACTATATTATGAAGATATTGTAATTTAAATTCTAAATATAAGTTTATAAAAGAAGATTATATAATATACTTAACGGTGATTTTGTGACTTTAAAAATTCGCGTCTTCCTTGATAGTTATGATAATTAATGCAAGCACTTTTACTAAAACGCACCTATAATGTTTTACCACCTATGTTGTATTATTTTAAAAATTGGCTAATCAATTAATATGCAATACTCTAAGTAAAAATGCAAAAACCCTTCCTAAACCTTAATTCTATCACTAAATACTAACCCAACATGAAAAATTTGGGCTAAAAATTTTATATAGAAAACTTATAAACTTAGAAAAATTTATAAAAACATATAATAGGTGCAAACCCACCATAGGCGCGTTTTATAGTAAATGTAACTCACTTAAAATCCTTTTTCCCACCTCGGCCTTCTTTTCTTTCTGAGCTGTTTATAATGCTTTTTCCCTCCACTTTGCTTCGTCTATGAAATGATAAGGTTATAATATATAATACTTTAAAATACGTAAATTACAAAAAAATATACAAGCAATACACCTTTTGAATTTCTAAAAATTTGCGTTTATAGTATTTTTTGGCTTCTTCATCTGCCATTAGCTCATCAACAATTGTTTTCTTTCTCTCTTTACGTGACAATCGTGATGAATAAAACTCCGTTGGTCCTTCAATAACTGTTCCAATCTATAAATTTAGTGATAAAAAAAACAAACTTTTCAATAAAATATTATACTGGTGAACAGTGTTTAAAATTCAGCGTTCTCATTGCTCTCAAAGAACATACAATTTTTCTCAAAAAATATTTAATATAATTCAATCTAATAAACTAGTGCTCATTTTGGTTGAGTTTAGAGTCAAACCCGAGCCCAACTCGAGCAAAATCGGGTTGTATTTTGATATCTATAGATGTATTGGATAATTCAGTTATTTAAAAATTATTTTATAAAATTAATGCTACAATTATATAATTTAAATAATTTGATTCAAGCTAGTGAAAGAGTCTTAGAGTTGGGTTTAAATTAAGCTCTTTTGAGAACATAATTTTAAATTTGAGTTTTAAACACTGCTGGTGAATAGAACAATGTCCAATTATTTTATACCTGGAAATATTTTGGAAGACTTTTGGAATTGTCTTTTTTGTAAAACCGTTTCGGATCAAGTACATTTCTCATTTTTATAATTTGAAGATCTCGTTTTATCTCAGGTGTCAATTCAGGTTTTGGCATATCGAACCATCCAGGCCCTGCCGTTGCCTCTCGAAGCTATAAAAATTAAATGATTTTTGTTATTGTCCAAAAATACTAATGGTATACGTTGGATTTCGAATATTTGAATCAGTGTAACTATGACTAATTTTATAACTAACATTACAGATGGAATTCAATAACTGAATTCAATTATCCATTATAGAATTCAAATTTGTTCTTATCATCATTTTCAATTAAAAAAATAATATAATTTAATATTTACTTTTTGCCTTTCTTTTCTACTAAGTTTCTTTTTTGTTGATTCTTCTGACATCACAAATTTTTTAAAATGGATAACGATAACCGAGTGATAAATTTCTGAATTTATATGAAAAAATTCTATACGTGATCAAACCAATTAAATTGCGAGATCAGAAAAACTAAAAGATTTCTGTAATGTGCGTGTGTATCTGATCGATCGAAAAAAAATTGCACCAACCTTATCCAAACTTCGATTTTTTCACCCATTTGCGTTTGTATTCGTCTTGGATGGCAACTAGACTTACAAGTAGATTACTAAATATCAGAGACTTTAAATCAATTCTTAAGGCTGGTCCACGAGATTTCTTAAGAGGCCCAACAAATGCTAAAAACGCGATTGAAAGGATAAGGAATAAGAAAATAAAACAAGAAAGACTTTTAGCTAAACAACAAGAAAAGGGTGTTAAAACTAGAAATATAGCGCTTAGCAATTTAACACGAGGAAAAGCTGCTAGTGATCATCATGAGAAAGTAATTAATTTTCGATATTGGTATAATATTGTGTATGGTTGTAAGGAGACATCGCCATTGGCGAAAGGCGAAGCTTGGTTTCACTTTCGTTAAAAAATTTCAAAGGGCGAAATAACGAAATTGGCGAAAGGTGGTGAAATTGTATAATGTAAATTGACGCACCCCAGAATAGGACGGAGAAATGCCAAAATGCTTGGGACAATTAAATATACGACATTGTGTATAGTAATAGGCTAGCGTAGCGCTAGTAAATTTAAAGGCCTGATTTTGAAATTTCTTCCATATAAGCTACGCATATCATAAAACCATTGAATTATTACTAAAAATGACAATCTTTGACAGTAAATAATTTTGATCCACTGGTTCGTCTTGGAAGGTTTGGATCTTTGCCTTGAAAATCACCTTCCGACATTTCTGATCGGGCTAATTTGGCAAAAACAAACCCAACTATCACTTCATATTTATGTGTAAATCATCTTTTACCTTTATTGTTTCAATAATTTTATTGAATAAACTATTTAATCAATAAGGTAAAAGACGATTTACACATAAACATGAAGTGGTAGTTGGGTTTTGTTTTTGCCAAATTAGCCCGATCAGAAATGTCGGAAATGTCGGAAGGTGATTTTCAAGGTAAG
Organism: Dentiscutata erythropus; assembly: GCA_910591965.1. NCBI lineage: Eukaryota > Fungi > Glomeromycota > Glomeromycetes > Diversisporales > Gigasporaceae > Dentiscutata > Dentiscutata erythropus. Next base: position 6,686 of record CAJVPY010001959.1, on the reverse strand, counting down.
ACCCCATTTTACCATCAAAATGACCGTCTTGATGAGTCGATCATTCAAAACGGACCGGTGGATCAAAGTTATTCACTGTCAAAGATTTTGTCATTTTTAATAGTAATTCCAAATGTACGCGAATAAGAGATTTCTTCGAAGGTTTCATCTTTCACCAGGTCCTTTGTATGCCTTTGTCGAGTATTCAGATTCCAGGTTTCGCCATTTCATAAAGAGGCATTATTTTCTGGGCTTAGGCCTCGCCATTTACATTGATTTTGCTTAACAGTTATAATATTATTCATATTATTACATTTAATACTTTGTATCTAATTAGATAAAATCGACTCAAAAATCAAAAGACAAACCACTTTCAAAATATTTAGAGTTTTTAATAAAAAAAAATGCTTCTGAAGAATATCCGCCCATCACTCCTCGTTTGATAGAAAAACCCCAAACCTACTTTGATCACGTAAATAATCAAGATGTTTTACATCATGGGTCCAAACTAAATAGACGAGCATTTTTATTAAACATGATAAATAAACGAAATCGTCCTCCTGCATTAAATAGTGGGTCACCTTCGTTTAGTCAGAAAGAGGTTAAGAGAATTAAATCTATAGATTTAGAAATACTTTGGGAAAATGAAAATGCATTTCCGAAAGATTATGATCCAAATTGGAGAGATCGTGAAAATCTTCCGAATTGGTTGAAACATAAATATGCAATTCAAGAGAGAACAATGTTTCAGAAATGGTGTCCGAAAAAAAGCGTTTCTAGGGAGACTATGGATAAGATTCGATTGTTGTATCATCAGGTGACGTTATATATATTAAAATTTGTCCAATATTTTCTAAGGCTTCTAAAAAAAAAATTCTTTTCTAATAGTCTCCGGAAGAAAACACTCCAAAAAAATTATCTCAACAATTTAAAATTTCACCTGAATCAATTCGTCGTATCCTTCATTCAAAATTCGTTCCCACAGCTGAAATAATGACACGACAAAATCAAAAAAAATTAGAAACCCTTTTAAAATTTAAAGCTGAAACGAAGGCTAAATGGAAAGAAGAAAAGAAATTGATGAAGCTGAAAAAGAAAAAACGGTCAAAAGATATTTTTCTCACAATTGAAAAACCTAAACAAAAAAGAGATAGGTTTTTAAAGGTGTTGAAAGCTGTTCATAAAGGTAGAATTATAATAAGATCTTTTAATAAAATTTTATACACATGATTATTAATATTAATTTTTTTCGACTAACAGTTTCAAATATGTAATAAAGTAATCTTTAGCAATATACGGTAATTTATATCAAAATATTATAAAATATTAAGCTTTTTTTTAAAAAAATCAATAAAATTTATGTTTAAAATTAAATATATAGTACAGTGCACGAATCTTTAATCAACAAATAAAATACATATTTTTAATAAAAAATTAAAATAGTTATAAACCAAATCTTTTTATAGAATAGTAAAATCAAATCTAAAGAATAAAACTATGAAGTTTATTTTTTAAATTAAATTAAAATTTGGTCGTCTTAATTTTGGCCAAAATTACTAATAAATTTTTTAATTCTGCCCAAATTTATTAATAAATTTTGGGAATTGATATTTCCACACCCCTTTTTGATAATTTTTTATACAATTAATTGAAGATATCTTAGCACCCACCTGACCAACTTTTTTTTTATTTTAATTGTAAAAAGCTGTAGAATTCAAAGAAAAAAAAAGCCCATCTAATTTGGTTAGGTGGGTGTCAATATATTTTTAATCAAAGTTTTGTAAAATTCTAAACAATCTTATAATTACTACTATATCTAGCAACTTGTATACAATTACAATTTAACTAAAAATCTTGCTACGTAGTTATTTTTTTTTTATTGGTAAAGCAAACGTTTCTTATATTTACAAATTTGAATATAACTCAAGATGAATATATTTGGAATTAATCATACTTGCATTGAGACACATGATTTTCGCCAATAACGATAAATTTAGAAATTGCTACCAACGCGGTAATTTATAAAACTTGGCGGTAACGGTAAGTTACCAAAATGAGTCACAAATAAGCTACCGTTACCTATGAAGTATGTACGTACGCACGAACATGCTTTATTTCGAAAGCTTTTTATGTTCGTTAATTGTCTACCATCCTTAAATTTCCAATAATGACTGAATTTTTAGTAATGGTTACCACAGTAATCTATCACAGTAGTTTACTAAAAATATACAATTATAATAACTGGTAACCAATCATGCTATTGCCGCAAGAATGTTAGCTCATAACAGAATTAATTACAGCACTAATTATATTTTCCTTTTTCGTACTGTATCTCCAAAAGAAGAAAAATATAAAATACACAAGATTCAAAATTTTGAGAATGTTCCTATAGTTTATATTATCTTATTTATACAACTGTACTTTTTTAACAATAAAAGATGTATACAGCTACCAGTTATTTTATTTAGTTTTTTTTTAATATATATTGCGTCCGGATTTCACTATAAAATAATCAAATTATTGGAAATTATAAATAAAATATGATGGGCAAAATGCAAATTACGAAACATAACATATTGATTACCTAAATTTCTTATAAAATAAACATATATACATTAATAAATTTAAAATTCATATTAAAATAATGACACAGAAATTGTCAAATAATTGTTCATAACTGTTTAAAAATAAAATAAAATATCAATTCTGAAATAATTATGTATGTTCTATCAACTTGTAATAAAATGCTATGATCTTTGATGTAGCCCAGCGGCTTTATTGTAATAAGGCCACCATCCCACAAATTAAAAAGCAAAATATACAAAATATATCATATTACAAAAATAAAATATAAATCAAAATACATTAATTTCAACCATAAATCATCATAGGATGCCACTGTCTCTTAAAGCATTTTGCAAGATCGTTTCTTTTACAGCGGAGAAAACAAGCCTGAAGAATGGAATGATGTGTTAGCAATGTGTATAAATACTCTATATTATTATAATTATGGTGGCTGAAGCTAAAATTACTTAAGGCAGATATTTGCACAATTTTAATAAACTTTTTTAGGGATGAATTTGCCTCTTTAAGGTCAGGGATAGAATTTAGGGTTAAAATCAAAGAGTATAAATTGTTGGCTTAATCGAGCCCACATTTCAGCTTCAGCCTCCGCAATAATTATTGTATATACCGAGAAATAAGCACTCACTACATCATATATGCATATATATCGGCATGTTATAAGTGGGAGCAGGATTTAAATGGATTTGGAAATTCTAGTTAAACTAATGTTTTGGGATATAATTTATTATATATAACCATACCCAATCTTTCATTAGTTAGAAAAATCCGCTTAAATTCCGGTTCAACTTACAACATATATATATCAAAAAACATTAACAGAAACAATTCAGCAAAGATTTCATTGCTTATTATCACTGCTCTGATATTATAAAAAATGGTTCGAGTGATAGTGGTTATTTCGGTATAATAAGTATAACAATTTTAATTAATATTAACCGTATCTAAAATCAACAGAAACAATACTAGTTAATATACTAGTAGGATTTAGCAGAGTATTTAAAAGCAATGCCCGTAGTACTTACGTTCGATGTATCAGTCGCTTGTGTGATGCTATAATAGGTAGAGTAAATACAGAGTTTGTATAAACGAAATGCTAATAAAAATTTAACCTTTTATACTTACTGTGGATATATATTAAGTCTGGCCCGGTTGGTTTGGGTAAATCTCCATAATATGTACTTTGCAGCTTTATTAACGTCAGGACCTCCTAATTTTTATTATTAACAAAATTAATGAAAATATTCATGCCAAATTTTACACGCATTAATGAAGTACCTAAATATTCAGGGAAATAATCATTGAGAGGTACTCTGGGTACTTTGATTTTGAATAAATCAATTTTGTTGAGAAACAAAATGATAGATGTTCGCAAAAACCACCGACTATTAATTACTGATTCAAATAGTATAAGGCTTTCTTTCATTCGATTCTGTAATTGTGTATGCGTTAGTTCTTGGAAATTCAAAAACAGAGACTGAAGTATAAAATACCTGACTGCCTTCTTCTAAAAGAACTTGGTCATATTCGCTGAGAGCGACGCAAAAAATAATGGAGGTCACAGCTTCGAAACAATGAATCCATTTTTTTCGTTCTGATCTTTGACCTCCTACATCAAACATACTATTTGTAGGTTTGGATAATGAATTATAAAAAATGATAGAAAATAAATAGGATTATAAGTATAGAACATAATTTTGTAATAAAAGTCACATACTGTATGCTTAGTTGACCCGCATTAAATCTTGTTTCGGATATCCCCGTAGTTTTGGTTCGTGCCCTAAGGACGTCGTCTACATTCGGAATGTAACCCTGAGTCCCGATTCGCCTTACCTCATCAAAAAAGCTAAAAAATAGAAAAGTTGATAAATCTCCATGATATTTGGCCAATTAAGTACACTTACTAAGGTGCGGAATCCATCAGATAGAAGTTGTACTGGTTATTTTCAAAAAGTTCCTTTGTCATCGGATCATGCCATACAGAAACGATCGCTTCAACTATCTCTGGATTTAATTGAAAAGTAGGGTCAGATCCTACACAATATTCCATGATTGTATCAAAATAAACCTATAAATTTAATGCAAACGATGAATTAACTGTTAACACTCTTATTGGCATCAATTTTTACTTTATTAAATGGTTATAATAAATACGTACTCTGTTTATTGTCTTCTTAGGTTCTAATCGAAATTTTCTAATAGCGGTAACAACTGTCTGTGCTGATTCAATGAGATTTTTATAAACTACTATCCGATAAGGTAATAGCTCTTCTTTGGAATAACCATTCTGATGTATTATTTTCATCTGCTTGACTATCGTCGATTTTCCAGATTCACCTGACCCTGAAAAATGGCAATTATGCAATTAATTTCTAGAGCTCGCCTGACAAAAAAAAAAAAACTGATAAGGATAAATTAATCAACGGGTTATAGCAACCCTTTCATTTTTCTTGCAAGTAGTTTATGCTAAATGTGATTGGCAGGCAGCACTTTTGCTTGAAATTTTGGAAACACGTAAATAATAATTGATGAATATTATACCTAGCAGAAGAATTTTACATTCTTTTTTGTATTTTCGGCTGTCTTCTTCAATCTGCTTATCAATTTGATGACTCCGTAATCGCGATTCTTTTTCTTCTGCAGATAAGCATAAGCCCATGTATACAGTTTTATATAAAATGAGTGTATTGTTACTTATATTTATTCTCGTTATTGAAATTTGTGTTTATTTAAGTATCGAAACAATTCGTACGAACGGCAACTCAGGCTAACTCCATTAATTCCCATCATTACCGAATCATGTGCACATCTGTGATACCAGAATTAGAGTTGATTCACTTTTATTATTTATTGGCTATTTTTTTTTATAGAGAAACATCAATTTTATACGTATTTAAAGTTAAAGAGTTTTTTAAAATATATACACAATTGGGTTTTTTAAAAAGAATATTTTAAAAGAATACTACGTATAGATATATAATTGATTAATTGATTAATGTCAAGATTACTAATAGCTACATACTTACTGTACATTGTATATTGACATGTTTATTTCATAATAATAATTTTGAAATATTTGTTATTTAAATATATATATTATACTGTATACTATCAAATTTTGTAATGGTTTATTCAGTTTTAAGTATATTTATACGTATCTTAATGTTAATAATAAATTTAAAGATATTCATATTTATATACGTATACGTATTGTGATTTACATTAAAATACAGGACTGTATTCTATATTTATTTATGTTTTCGATCTTATTTTTTGGCAGGCCATTCAGATTCTACTTTATTAAATCCGAATTGAATCCGCATTAGATTATATATAGTATAAGACTAACTTTTGAGCACATTCTTAGGTTCGTTATTTAAGTTCTTCTATCAATCCGAGTAAAAATTATTTATACTGTATATCAAATAATTATTATTTTTATCAAATTATACTGTATATAGTATACTGTACAGTAGTGCTGTTAATTGAAAGACAACTGGAACTCCACTGTTAATAGTACTACTAGAACTTTATTATTACAAATTTCCACTGGAAGGCTGAGAATTTCCACTGGAAGCAAAAATTAACAACACTGGTATATAGTATATATATACTGTAGTAAAATAATATAATCTTGATTTTTAATTATATTAATGAATAGAAGCTCACCCTTTGTACTACTGGTACCGTATATTTCCGAAAATAAGCTACCCCCTCACTTTTGAGCAAAAAACATAAAATCTTCTCTTATCTGAAAATAAGCTATCCCCAAATTTTTTAATAGTTGTTATATATAAAAGTAAAAATTGTACTAAGTAAATCTAATGTTTATCAAATAATAAAAGTTGTTCAGAATATAAAAATACACATATAGAAGTGAGTCAGTAGAAACACACTATATTTTTCTAAGTAAATTTTTTTGAAACTTTAAACAAGAATAATTCAACAACAACTTAATTAATTCAATAAAAATTTTTTAAACTAATTCAAAAAATTTGTAAAATTTATTTAAAAAAAATTTTACTTGTTTTGGTGGGTCACACTGAATAAATACTTGGTGAGTCTTTTTTAGATTAGAGCAACACACTATAAAGACAATTTATACATGTATAATAGTCAAATAG
>CAJVPY010001958.1:0-17610 GCA_910591965.1 Dentiscutata erythropus | reverse complement strand
TATTTCTTATCGCAATTGTAAAAATGCAAAATTCGTTACAAGTTTGTATTAAACAAGAACAAATAAATGGTTATAAATGTAAAAAATTTAATATTCATATAATAAAATATAAAATTTAGGACTCGAAACAATTCAGCGTACCTATTTCTCAAAATCAATTACAGTATAATCGCATAAAGTTCAAAATTTTACTTTAGTTGGCTGCACTTAATAACAAATAAAAACATATTTATGACTTCAACAAATTGTCTGATTTACCTATTCAACTCCAACGAATACTTACATCAAGTTATGAATATAAAATTGAAAATTATAGTGAATTAGAATCTATTATTAATGCGGAAAACGTAATAATTGGACAGCTTACAGTTGACTTATTCGTAAATATTAAGCCATCCGATCAATGCTTTATTTCATTAAATGAGGGACAAAATTTGTATTCAGCCAATAGGAGCTTGGGGAATTAGTAAGCCCAAAATGGTTTAATGAATTTCAAAAAATATCTAAGACAACAATGCGACTAACACGAACCTACCAGCTCAAGGGAATAATTTTGTTTTTTAGAGAGCTAAGACACTGTATTCACAGTAATTTAACCAGTTTTATATAGTTATGCTATTCTTAATATGTATTAGAAATTTGGCGTTATAAATTTAAAATTCGCTTGAATTACTGTATGTTTATTATGCTAAAAAAATTTGGTATTTTTTTTATTTTTTTACCTTCGTTATCGTTATTATTGTATACATTTTCGCTGCTATGGCGCATGTGACGCATGTGGCGCACCAACCTGGTACACATTTTCCGTTTGCAAATATTTAGATTACATTTCAAAGCATCTTATTAGGTATAAAATGACGCATCCTAGCTTGGGAATATTGACTATCTTGTCGAAATTAATTATTTACATATTGGTAGTCAAATTATCAGATTTTAGGGTATTTCATAAATTCGCCATCCCATGTTCGTTTCTGGTTTTGTGCACAATAAAGGGTTTCAGAATTAAAAAAAAAAAATGCATATTTTTGAAATCAATGAGAATTTAAAAATCTTATTTGTGTATCTAAATTTCGAAATCAGAAATTGAAATAAGTGATTAAAAATCCTACTTGATGAAATAAGTAAAATTTCTTTATTATAGGCGACCCATCCAGTATAATTTTACGTGACGGATAATAATAACTAATATAATTAATAAATGTTTGTTAATCACATGAATTATTCGTCACGCACCAGTGCCAAATGGACATGATCACCTATAATTGACTAAATCCATTAATTCAAAAACGAAATAGAAATTGATACAAACAAATACGTCACCTATTTTAATCAAAATTAAATTTCCGCAATTTAATTTGAAACCTTTAATATACATAATGAATTTTGTGCTACTCAAAATAATATTATTTAAAATGCAGATTTCGTAGTTTTGGCTTTTTACTCATATTCAATAACAAAATGGGAAATAAAAATTCAACTAAGATAAATAAGCTTGGATACAATTATCAATATGGGATAGGGGTTGAAAAGGATGAAAATAAGGCATTCATTCATTATCAAAAATCCACGGAGATGGGAGATGCTGACGGAATATATAACCTTGGATTTTGTTATCAATATGGAATAGGAATCGAAAAGGATGAGCATAAGATAAGGCATTCATTCATTATAAAAAATCTGCCGATATGGGAAATATTGATGCAATTATGACCTTGGATATTGTTATGAACATGGAATAGAAATTGAAAAGGATGAACATAAGGCATTTGTTTATTATCAAAAATCTGCCGAGATGGGAGATGCTAATGCAATAAATGGCATTGGATATTGTTATCAGCATGGAATAGGAATTGAAAAAGATGAACACAAAGCATTCATTCGTTGTCAAAAATCTGCCAAGATGGGAAATGCTTCTGCAATTTATAACCTTGGACGTCATTATCAAGATGGGATAGGGGTTGAAAAGGATGAACATAAAGCATTTATTCATTATCAAAAATCTGCCGAGATGGGAAATGATGATGCAATTTATAACCTTGGATATTGCTATCAATATGGAATAGGAATTGAAAAGGATGAACATAAGGCATTCATTCATTATCAAAAATCTGCTGAGATGGGAAATGCTATTGTTATCAATATGGAATAGGGATTGAAAAGGATGATCATAAGGCATTCATTCATTATCAAAAATCTGCCGCGATGGGAAATGCTCGTGGAATTTATTCCCTTGGATGCTGCTATAGAGATGGAATAGGGGTCGAGCAGGATATGCATAAAGCATTCATTCATTATCAACAATCTGCCGAAATAGGATATGCTAATGCAATAAATCAAATTGGTTATTGTTATCAACATGGAATGGGAGTTGAAAAGGATGAAAATAAGACATTCATTTATTATCAAAAATCTGCCGAGATGGGTCGTATTGCTGGAATGTTTGAAGTTGGTGATTGTTATCGAAATGGAATTGGAACATCAAGAGATTTACAGAAGGCTAATTATTGGCATCAAAAGTAAATAATCTATTCATTTATTTCCATTGTTTTATTGTAACTATAGTTTTTTACAATATACTTTTTCTAATAATAATCAGGGGAAATAAAATGCAGGGTAATTTAAAATAACAATAATAATAATTGCATTATCTATTATATTTGAGACATATAATTTAAATTTACTAATTAATTTTTTTAGCCGCAAGTGAACAAAAAAATGATAATTCTAATATTGACGACGATGTAAAAGAATTATTAGCTGAAGAAGAGTATTCATTGTCGTGGATTCCCTTTAAAGATTTTTAGATTCTAAAAAAATAGGACAAGGTGGATTTGCAACTGTATTTCATGCTAAGTGGTTTGATAAAAAAACAAATTATAATAGAGAAGTTGCGCTTAAATTGCTACATGGATCAAATTTGTGTGCAGAAGGATTTATACTAGAGGTAATTTTATTTTATGCATATTTTATTTAATAATAATTACTAATTAGGTATATATTCTGGTTTAATATAAAAGTTAAAGGCATATTGCAATATTGGTTCTAAGCATCCTTCATTTCTAAAATGTTATGGAATATCAAGAGATGAATCTTCTGAAGATTATATTCTTGTTTTGGAATATGCAGCAATGGGTTCCTTACGTTAAAATCTTCACTCAGTGTCACAAATGAAGTGGATGGATAAATTAACTTTATTACATTGTATCGTTTCTGATCTTCAAATGATTCATTCTCAAGGACTTATACATCGAGATTTGCATAGTGGTAATATTTTACAAAACAATTTGCATAGTGCTTATGTTGCAGATTTAGGACTTTCAATAACAATTAATAGGCCATTGGATGCGGAAAGAGGCGGGTTTATGGAATCTTACCATATATCGCACCAGAAATTTTAGACGGAGAGCAATATACAACTGCATCAGATAATTATTCATTTGGAATAAATTTTATATGGAAAATCGATAATTTATAATCAAGAATTTGGAACACAACTTCAAATTAAAATATGCCGAGAAAATTTACGACCAAAAATTGTAGAGAACACACCACAATGCTATATAAATTTAATGAAAAAATGTTGGGAAAGAGATCCGATAAAGCGACCATCAGCGCCAAAAATCATTAAAATCCTTACAGAATGGCAAAATGACGAAAATATTTTATTAGAATTAACTAAATCAGAGGAAATATTAAAAAACAAAAATGTAAATACACAAATATATTCTGATATCATTTATGAAAGTAAATTTATTGAATATACTACATCATATTATCAGGGTAATTATTTTTATGATTTATAATAAATAAATTTCGTTTTTTCGGGTATTATAAAATGCACCTATGGTGTTCAACACCATATATAATTGTTTTAAATAAAATTTAGGGTTGGGTGCATTTTTATAATTATATATATATATATATATTATGATATATATTAGATATAAGTTTCTAATTTTAGTTTTGTAAGGTTTTTGGGGGTTCTGAACATTTTTACTTAGAATACCCGATCCAGTTTACTTAGTATGTTTTTGAGAAATAGGGACCTATGGTGTTGAACACCATAGGTGCAGAATAGTAGTGTCGATAATAATAAATCTTTAATAATCTTAAAATTTTTATATTTTTTTAATTCTGCACAGTTAAATAATTTTAAAAAGAAATTTAATCAAAATTGGTTAAATAGGCAAAAAATTTTAGATACATAATCAAATTATGAAAGTTAACATCGGCAATAGAATTGCATGTAGCATAGGATCTTTACTAGGAAAATCACCCTTCAGATTTTCCGATCGGGTTAATTCGGAAAAGTTTAGACCAGAATGCAAATTCTTATTCATTTGCAAATCACCTTTTGCTTTACTTTTTGATAGTTTAATAAATAAACTGTTGAATCATAATGTAAAAAGATGTTTTACATACGAATAAGAAGCGACATTCTGGTCTAAGCTTTTCCGAATTAGCCTGATCGGAAAATCCCGAAGGGTGATTTTCCTAGCAAAGATCCCACATACGTATAGATGCTGCACATGACAAACAAAAATTAAATAAATGAAAGCCTATCATAACCTAAAGCAGAGCTTAACCCACTATATCTTGATCTATAGTAATAGTAGATTAGATAGTAATTGACCGGTATAGACTAATTTCGATAAACAATAGCAATAGCGCAGTAAATGGCCGGCAAATTAATATAGCCCTGACCTAAAGTGATCGACATACATGCGTGCGTCATATTTCTGTATTTATTGGTTTGATGATAGATCATCTATTTATAGGCTACGTTGCAAAACATTTCCTAAAATTTCTTTCTATTTTCGTAAACGCAAAATCACTCATGCTAAATAACCAAGTCCCAAGAATTTTATAATGTTCTAGGTGGCGAATGGAGGCTTAATGTTATCATAGCATCAAAAGTACTTATGGGTTATATGCCCGAATTAATGGAAATTATTCTTAATAATCTAAATGGTGAAATTTATTCCTTATATTCGTGCGCACTTGTGAGCCGACATTGGTGCAAAATGACAATTCCTATTCTTTGGCAAGACCCATTTTCAACCAATCAAGTGCCTATATTCTTTGGAAATCCTTCATTTATCTCTAAATATTTTTCATCTCTTAATGAAGACGAAAAATTCATTTTAAAAGAATTTTTAAAAGAATATGGGATAAAAGTGAATTTTTCCAAAACACTATTTGAATATGCAAAGTTTATTTAGAAGATTCAGTTAAAATATGGATCGATATCAATCTTGTTAAATCGAAATTACTTAACGACAACATAGTGATAAATCATTTAGTTAATTTACTATTCAAATTATTCATTGAAAGTGGTGCTACTTTGCGAGAAATAGGTTTATATTTTTCAGTATCTCTTGAATTAAAGCCAAAAATCTTTTACGCATTAGGAAAAAATGAGCAATTTTTCTCGCAAATCCAACACCTATTTTTGGGCAATATACCTGTCAACAATATTGAAAGTGCTACTACGTTATTAAGGGCCTTGGCAAAAAGTACTACAAAAATTAATGCTTTGAAACTTGAAAGATTTAATAATGATTATCAGTTACAAATATATCGAGCACCCTACCTTCGATAGTAAACGCCACTGAAATTGAGGCTAAATGTTTGTACTATCAGATGAGGCTTGTCGCCCGAATAAGATCAATAACAAATGCGAAACTTAAATATCTGAAAAAACAAACAACAAATGCGAAACTCAAATATCTGAAAACAAGTACGTGTAGAAGAAAAAGAGAAAAGATAGAAAAATCAAGTTATAGTTATAAGTAGCTGCAATATGAGATATTGCAATAAGCGAAGCAAAGCCTTTTCTTTACTTATAATATGTTGTAATTATTATTGTAATTCATTAAAAGATGTAATATGCCAATTATCCCTAAGCCCCGTGAATTCTTTAAGAGAGTAGAGGCTATGAAAAGCACAGAGATTTCACTGTTGTTAAAGGACATCCTATGGGATTCCAATAATTGATTATAATGCATTTAATAAATTTCCTTGATAAACCCTTTTATTATTAAATTAAATAAATAAATTAATATCAAATCTCCAACGTCACATCTTTGGCGAGTTGTCTTATATCATAAACTCTATATTTTCGTATATAAACTATTAAATATACGATTCAGCCCGTAACAATAGGCGTGTTTTAGTAAAAGTCATTTAGTTTAATTTGTATGTTTGAGCAAGTCTAAAAAACAAGTATTTAAATAATATAAAAACATTAAAATTTAAATATAAACTATTTTAATGTCATTAATTTTAGAATTAATTATTGCTATTTAGATAAATAAATTATAACAAAACTTTTACTTTTATGATATCTCTAGTAATCAACCGATACTCTTTATAACTATGTGTTTCTTTTTACTACAATCTGTGTTTTAGTGGTCAGAGATATGCAATGGGTTATAAGATAAGTGTTGTCTGTTTGGGATGAAGTATTCCATTGATTAGCACAATTAATATAAAACTTGTAAATGATAGCAAACGGAACCCCATATGTTTCTTCTTCGTGTAAATAAAGTCAGCTGATAGAGCAATAATAATACGTACGTACGTACGTACGTACGCACTAGATAAATCATTTGACTTGAAGTGCCCCAATAAATGAATAAGACAAATGTGTTACGTTATGTATAGCTAATTTATTTTCTGCAAATTTTGATGTTGTGTTAGGGGAAGTGCCGTTTATTATATAATTTCTTCTTATTAGAAGGCAAGACTCACAGGGTTTATATTCAACATATAAACATACTAGACTACTAACTCTGCTCCCCTCTAAAATTACGTAAACAAACGGCATTTCCCTTACTGAATGCACAAAACTGAATTACTTACAAACATTTAATTCTTAAAATGACAACCAAGTTTTTTGAAAAGCTTTCAATCAATTTAAGTGACCTTTTTATAAATGGAGACGAATTTAATGTCATTATTGAAGTTGGTCAACAAGGTGTTTAAAGTGCATTCTATAATTTTGAATTCTCGGTGCCTATACTTTAAAGATAAATTGAGTGTTGTCAACTATGAAAATGGAGTGAAAAAATTAAAAATACTGATGATTCAGTTAATGTGTTTGAAATCATAATTATGAAAATGGTGTGAAAAAAATTAAAAATACTGATGCTTCAGTTAATGCATTTGAAATCATAATCAAGTAAGTAATAAAATTATAAAAAAAAAAATAACAATGTTTAAATTTAATTATAAAGTTATAATCATATTTAACTTGTAAGTATATCTATGATGGTACTATTTCATTAGAGAAGGTTGACACCTCTGTTATCTTAGACCTTTTAATTGCTTCTAATGAATTTGACTTTGAAGAATTAGTTCGGCATATTCAATTATATTTAGTTGAGAATAATGCTTTTTGGTTATGCTTAAATTTTTCTCGATTTACTAAACTAACTTTAAAAATAATTAATTTGATGCTTTACAACACTTTTGTACTAATATCATTGCTAAATATCCAAAATTTGTTTTTGATTCAGATAAATTTGTTACTCTTTCTTAAAATATTCTAAAGCTTGATAATTTGCAAATAGATGAAGGATTAATTTGGGATCATGTTATTAGATAGAGATTTGTGCAGAGCCCTTCTTTAACACCTAATCCTAAACAATGGTCAGATGCAGATTCCTTAGTTATGAAAAATACTCTTCAAAATTGTCTTCCTCTTATTTGTTATTTTCAATTTCTGGTAAAGATATTTTTAAAAAAGTTCAACCCTATCAGAAATTCTTGATATAAATTTATGAAAAGATATTGAAATGAAATTTATGATGCCAGATTAAACTATTAACTCTCTATAAATACATACGTACGTACAACATACTGTACGTACGTACGTACATACGTGTTACAATCGGGCTTAGTTCACTTCTTAAAACACAAAATTCATGGCATCAAAAATATTTATGGGCGATATGCCCGAATAAATGGAAAATATTCTTAATAATTTAAATAATGAAATTCATTCTTTATACTCGTGCGCACTGTGAGCCGACACTAGTGCAATATGTCAATTCCTATACTTTGACAGGATCCATTTTCGTTCGAACAAAACGCATTATTCATTTCTAAATATTTTTCGTCTCTTAGCAAAGACGAAAAATTCAATTTAAAAAAATGTGGAATAATTGCGGAATTTTCCAAAACATTATTTGATTATGCAAGAATTCTAAAGGTTCTTGAACTATCACGTTTAACAAGTAAGGTTCAAGATTGGGTTAACTTCCAGTTTGTTGATTCAAACTCATTAGTAATATCTTATATAATATCTCATATAATATCTCATATAATATCTCATATAATTAAATTATTAATTAAATTATTTGTTAAGAGAGGAGCCAGTTTGCGCAAATTAGGTATATATTGGTCATATATTTTTGATGATAATGCTAATTCGGAGATATTTTACTCATTAGGACAAAATGAGCAAACTTTTTGAAGACTCCAAGATTTAAATTTGAGAGTAATATCAGAATTCAACATCGAAATTGCAGCTAAATTATTAATAATCTTTTACGAAGATTAGTATTTTGAAACTTGGTGGACTTTATTCTTTGTGAACCACACGTATTTCAAACTTTTATACGTATTATTAAGTCACAAGAGCAACTTAGGAAATTTAACATATATGTTGAGGTTACCCTGTAGAATTCAACGGTATCGTTTTAGCTTTAGAAAGTCAAAAAAACTCATTACAAGAAGTTGTATTGGAGGGTTGTTCTTATAATGCAGAGTTTGGAGTTTTGAAAATATGTAAAAATTTAGAATTCTTGTATGAGGTTTTGCAACGAGCTAGAACTGTTGAAAATGATAAATTTTAAAATCAGCACTTTGGAAATTATTAATTTCTAGATTCATGCATCGACTATAGTACAAATTTTAGAAAAGTCCGGCTCATTATTACAACGATTAAAACTTGAAGCAGCGGATGTAAAAATTCGGGATTACTAGAAACACTTAAGTCTTTTTGCCCAAACATTACATATCTCTATATTTCGAATAGTGTATTTCCCACACAACTTTTAGAGTTTATTGGCAATTTACAACAGCTTCAATTTCTCTCATTACGGTGCATCAGAAGAATTAAAATTACAAGTTAGCAATTTGCAGAAATATTGCCGTTAATATTGCAATATCTTGACTTATGGAATAATCATTGGCTAATATCATATATAGACATTTTGCTCAATCATTGTAATGAACCTCTAAAAAAGCTGTTAATTTATGACATTGGTAACGAAAAAAATACTAAGGCGATAATCGAATTCTGTATACGTAACAAAACTTTGAATTACTTGGGTGTATACAAATATTCAACATGAGATAAAAATATAAGAAAGGAAGTTGATTCATATGTTACATTGACACCTATTGGACGTATTATTGATGATTGCTAATTTCTATAAATTTCTTTTATCTGTATTTTATGCAATTTTATATGTATTATTATCAATGTAAGCCAAAGTCAGAATTTATAATAAAATCAACTCAAACCTTAGGACTTTTCCAGCTAGTAGATACCATTTTAACATCGAATTTATTAGGTATAAAGGAGTATAAATTAATAATGTTATAAATATATTAAAATTTTTTATTAATGACAGAACCTTTCGACAAGCAATAAGATGGATTGATGAAACAAAAACTATAAAGCACAATACTATTATTATTTTTTCATTTCATAATACATAAAAATAATTAGTCCATGTAAAGTTAATAATAATCATCTACCCAGTTTTTAATTTTTTACTGGCTTCAGATTCAATGAAATGTAAAGTTAATTAAAAATTACCGTCTTTATATGTGTCGGTAAACTTTATGATGAAATAACTGTACTGCAACTTAAAGAACTTAAATTTAGAATATTCATATTCGTATTTTGTTTGTAAATTAATTCGTTAAGGCTTCGTTAATCGTCAGTAGTTTCGTAAATCGTCAATATTTTCGTAAATCGTCAACAGTTTCGTCATTGCAAAAATAACCAACAGTTCTTTAAGCGAACATCCTCTATTCTCTGTGCGATGACAATTCTCATATGACCTACATGTGAAAAAAGTTACATAAATTATAAATGTTTTCAAAAAGGTAATCAGAGTAATACAAAAAAGTTTAAACGAAATAACAAATAAAAAAAAATCAAGAATAGATTTGAAAATTTAATTCAGAAACTACCTTCTGCAACCTAATCAAAATGTTTTTTGTAAAGTTTTACTGATAAATGTACCATTATCTATTCCTAATTCATATTTTACACGCATTTTTGGTTGACTGCCACGTTACAACCAGTGTTCTCAATGTTCTCCGAGAACACTGATAAAATTTTAAGAACTTAAGTTATTAAAATATGTTCTCTATGTGAGAACATTAAATAGATTTTTATTAATATTATGCAAATTTAATTTTTCTATATTGAGAACATTAAGGACTTGAAAAATGTTCTCTGTGAGAACATAAAATCAAAATCGAATTTCATACACTGGTTACAACTGATCTTATTTTAAATTAGTAAAAAAATTATTTGGGAAGAATAATATTTAGGACGCGCTACCTAAAATTATAATTACGTACGTACTTGTAACATTATCTGATATGAATTTTAAATCCTTTCTTGGTAATGCACCACAAAATTCATGGCATCAAAAATATTTATGGGCGATATGAAAATATTTTTAATAATTTGAATAATGAATTTAATTCCTTATACTCATGCGCACTTGTAAGCCAACATTGATACATAATGTCAATTCCTATTCTTTGGCCAAGATCCATTTTTAATCGAACTAAAGCCTTTATTCATTTCTAACTATTTTTCATCTCTTGGTGAAGATGAAATTTAAAAGAATCCAATCACTATTTGATTATGTAAGATATTTATCTATCTCGTTTAGATGTAAGGGATTTTCTTGAAATTAAGCCAGAGATCTTAATTCATTAAAACAAAATGTGAAATTTATTCAAAACTCCAAGATTTCTTTTTAAGTAAGTTATCAGTCCTCAAGGTTGGAAGTGCTACTACATTATTAAAAATCCTGACAAAAAATACTACGAATATTAGAGATTTTAAACTTGACGGATTTATTTGGATTATAATTCACAATTATTTCATGCTCTTATACATATTATTGAATCACAATAGTGACTATGAAATTTAGCTTAGTTGGTGAAAAAATCTCATTACAAGAAATAATAATAGAAAATTGTTGGTTTAACTCAAGAGTTCAAGATACTTAAAAATTGTAAAAATTAGAAAATATTAAATTATAAAATCAGCACTTTATTTGTGTTAATCAGTGCAAATAATACCAGTATATCTTGATAGGTTATTTGAACAAAATATTCTAAAGTTTAATCTAGAGATTGGAACCGGTGAGTTTCGAACATTGATTGATCCCAAACTCTAGAATTTTGAATGTTTGATGAATTTTTTAAAAAATTTAGGATATTTATTAATTGTAATACGTACTATCACTATATAAATTTCGATCAAAAAATGGATCATTATGTTGTCATTATCAAAACAATAGTTACATTTTAACTTTCACAGATGTTCGACATAACCGAATTATAAACTCAATGAATGAAAACTTATTTTGGATGCTCAAAATTTTTGACCGATGTTCGAATAATTAGTCGCCGGTTCCAATCTCTAGTTTAATAATCACTATATGGCTGATCGTACTGGTCTTGCGTGATCTAACTACCTTATATCTATTATAAACTTCGTCTCTAATAAACGTTTCGAATATTGCAATTATTTTAATTAATTTTAACAGCAGGCAAAAGTCTTTCACTGATTTTTTTTTTTTTTTGAAATTTATAAGTACTTTAAACTGTATAAAAAATCAAAAAAAAATTAATAAATTGGCTAAACCACAATGTCGATCATCCATTGTTTTGATTAAAGGTAAATCTGCATGACAATTCCTACAATTTTCTTCCACTCATGGCATCGAAAGTACTTATAGGTTATATGCCCGAATTAATGGATATAATCTAGAAGATGAAATTTATTCCTTATATTCGTGCGCACTTGTGAGCCGACATTGGTGTAAAATGTCAGTTCCTATTCTTTGGCAAGATCCATTTTCATTCGATCGAAGGTCTTCATTCATTTCTACATACTTTTCATCCCTTAACGAAGACGATAAATTCATTTTAAAAGAACATTTAAAAGAATGTGGGATAAATGTGAAATTTTCCAAATCAATATTTGAATATGCAAAATTTTTAAAGGTTCTCGACTTATGTTATTTAGAATGTGAAGTCAAAAAATGGATCAATCCCGAGATTTTTAAATCGAAATTACTTTACGCTGGCACATTGATATATCGTATAATTAATTTACTATTCAAATTATTCATTGAAAGTGGAGCCACTTTGCACAAATTTAGTTTATATTTTTCAAAGCCTTTTGAATTAGAGCCAGAAATCATTTACATATTGTGCAATTTTTCTCACAAATCCAAGAATTATCTTTGGGCAGAATATCAAGCAACAATGTTAAAAGTGCTACTACGTTATTAAAGGCCTTGGCAAAATGTACTACAAAAATTAGTGTTTTGAAACTTCATTATTTTAATGATCGTTATGAATTACAAATATATCATGCTCTTATTCACATTATAAATTCACAAGAACATCTTAGGCTATTCAAATTATCTGGAGTATATTCCATTTTGGAGTTCCATAGCATCATTTCAGCTTTAGATAGTCAAAGAAACTCATTACAAGAAGTTATATTATATAATTGTGACTTTAGTGCAGAGTTCGACGTACTGAGTAATTGTAAAAAAATAGAAACACTTCGTCTTAAGTATTGTAATATGAAACTGATGAAATTATTAGATTATAAAATCAGCACTTTAGAGCTAGTTAATAATACTTTTGACGTACAGACTCTAGTATTCATTTTTAAAAAGTCTGGTACCTTACTACAACGATTAAGATTTAGATATGATGATGATGATGATATTTGTAAAGAAACATTATTACTAGAAGCACTTAAGTCATTCTGTCCAAACATTACATACCTCGACCTTAAATATATTAGAATTTCTGCTCAACTTCTAGAGCTTATTGGTAATTTACAAAACCTTCAATTTCTCTCGTTGACTTGCTATGTTACGACATACCAGAAGAAGTACTGAAAATACAGGTTATGCAGTTTTCAGAATTATTGCCATTATCATTGCAATATCTTGACTTTGAAGATGATTGGTTAGAATCATATCTAGATATTTTCCTTAATTATTGCAATGCACCTTTTAAAAAACTGTTAATTAATCGCCTTGATAATGAGAAAAATTCTAAAGCTCTAATCGAATTCTGCATACGAAACAGAACTTTGAATTACGTGGGTTTATACAGCTATTCGGACTTAGATGACAATATTAGAAAGGAATTGGAATTATATGTCGTATTGGTACCATCTGGAGTTATTATTATTGATTTGTAACTATTGATAGATTTTAAAGTGCACTACATCGTGTTTGAATCATGATGGTCTGATTGCTAAATAATATAATTCGGTATAATTTAGTATCATCTTCATAAATAAATCTCTTTAATAATGCATTTTTCCTGAAAATTTTGTTCTCCATTTTTTTTTTTACCCATATCATTCTCAACGTCTTTCAATATTTTTTTTCAAGTCGTAAAAACCTGGATCCGTTGTCACCCAATTTTTCAGGCCGATTAAAATTAAAAATCTACATATCATGATTTTGCAGCAAAATCATTATTAGAATAATCTAAACAGCAAATAAACAAATCAGCATAAAAAATAAAATATATGAAGATCCAGAAAATTTATTTGAACGAATCACTCACAAATATTTAAAATTATATTTTGAGGATTTACATATTACCAATGTTAATCCAATGATAATATACGGAATCACGACAATGATTTTTGTGGACCCTATAAATTCTGCGTATTGTCATTGTAATATAAGTAGAATTTATAGGACTCAAGATCATTATTTGTCGCATTATTTCAAAAAACGATAATGTAGATTGTTACTTTCTTAAAAAAAATTTTAAGCTTAGATTGAAAATATCTTATCTTAGCACCTATCTAATAAAATTCGATGAACTTTTTTTTATTTAATAGAAGAGCAGAAATCAAATAAAAAAAACAAAAAAAAAGTTCGTTGAATTTGATTAGGCGTGTGCCGAGATATCTTTGATCAAAGTTTAAATACAATTCTTAATACAGCTTTTATTTGATAAGCATTTAAAACTTTGCATTAACTTTGATTGGAGATATCTTGGCACCACCAAACCAAAATTCTATGAATTTTTTTTTAATAGCAATAGATAGCAGAATTCAAATAAAAAAAGTTCATTGAATTTGGTTTCTTTGAGCAAAATTAAAGAATAATTCTTAACGTGGCTTTTATTTGATAGAGACCAGACTTTTACACTCCTACCTTCGATATTACATATGATCACAATAGAACTACGTGATTACAATATATTATTATTTTATTTTTGAGATCAACTAACTACATTCTTTAAGTAGATATATGTAGCGATTCACCAGACTACTATTACTTTTACATGACCTTAAGGTCTTTTTTTTTAAAAAAAAAAGTATTTGCATTTTTTTTTCTTTGTCAATTGTATATTCAATATTTGCAAATGTTTAAAATGACAGCCAAATTTCTTGAAAAGCTTTCAAAAAATTTAAGTGACCTTCTTATAAACGGAGATGAACATGATGTCAATATTGAAGTAGGTCATGCACCGAAGTATTTAAATCGCATTCTGTAATCTTGAATTCTTAGTGCCAATACTTTAAAGATAAATTGAGTGTTGTCACTTATGGAAATGGTGTGAAAAGAATTAAAGAAACAGATATTTCAGTTAAAGTGTTTGATATCATAATTAAGTAAGTAATGTAATAATAATAATAAAACTACAAAATTTAAATTAATTATAAAGTTTCAATAATATTTAATTTGCAAGTATATTTATGATGGTACTATTTCATTAGAGAAAGTTGACCCTTCTTTTATCTTTGATCTTTTAATTTTCTTTTAATGAATTTGGTTTTGAAGAATTAGTAAACATATTCAATTGCATTTAGTCGAAAACAATGCTTCTTGATTACGGATAAATTTTCTCGCATTTGCCAAACTTGTTTTAAAGAAAATAATTCCAATGCTTTATAGCATTTTTGTACTAATATCATTGCTAAATATCTAAATATTATTTTTGATTTTGATGAATTTATTACTCTCTCTAAAAATATTTTAGTTTCTATTTTAAAGCTTGATAATTTGCAAATATATGAAGGATTAATTTGGGATCATGTTATTAGATGGAGAATTGCACAGAACACTTCTTTAACACCTAGATTGATGCATATTTTTTAATTATGAAAAATACTCTTCAAAATTGTCTTCTTCTAATTCATTATTTTCAAATTCTAGAAAAAGTTTTTTAAAAAAGTTTATCCTTATCTAAAATACTTGATTTATGTTTTTGTGAAAATATTGAAATGAAATTTATGATGTCAGATCAAACTATTAACTCATATTTTATCACCTGAAATTCTTCAGCTTCATTGCTTTCATGGTCTGATAAATTATTAAACATAATCACTGATGATAATGAAAATAAAGTTGAATAGAATAATATAAACTAAGAAAATGAGGAAAATACTATTTGAAAATGAAAAGATATAATAAAGCACTTTGATATTTAAATAAAGTATTAAAAATTAGATAATGTATCAAATTTGGGATTCTATATCTAAATTAGATTCTATATTGAATAAGAGATCTATATTATATATTCAAGTAAAAAATTATTTTATAATAGGCAAATAAAAGAAACACTTGCAGATTTAAATAATTTAAACAATAAATTGGAATTTAAGACAGATATGCTTTGAGGTTAAGGATTACTTTATTTTTACATGGGTTGATTTAAAGAAGCAATCTTAGATATTATTAAATTGCTTCAAACAATATTGAGATTTTGAAATTTCAAAAAGTATTGTTATGGAAATATAAAAAAGCACTTGCAAATTCATCTAGGATATTAGAAGTTGGCCCAAATAATATAAGTATATTAGCAACTAGAGAATAGACTTATTATCTGATATGCAGACACAATGAAGCACTTGTTGACTTAAATAAATTAAATAATTTATTGCAAATTAATCAAAATGATAATTTTGAATTATGGAATTAAAAAACAGCTAATTTTATATTGGCTGACATAAAAAAGCACTTGCAAATTTTACTAAATCATTAAAAATCAAATAAAATCTAGATACTTTTTTGTAGAGTTCCTAGATTCAGTTCAGTTCAGGTTCAGGTTTAATAAACCTGAACCTGAACTTCAAATTTTGCAGATCATTGAACTTGAACTGAACTTTGAATTTATAAACCTAAACTGAATCTGAACTTAAAATTTTGGTTCAGTCAGGTTTAGTTCAAGGTTTATGAACATATTCAAATACAGTGACAAAACATAGTAAACAGTAAAAAATATGTTTACTAAATTTTTTTTTGTCTTTAAAATTTTCAAATTTGGAGTTTTTCAACCAAAACATTTTTCTTTACTAAGTAAACTACTGTATTTTCAACTTCTATAAAGTTGTAGAGGAGTGTCTTGCAATCAAAATGGCAGTTAAAACATTAAAATCAGCCCAGTAGATCGTGAGATATACTTTATACAGTATAAATAAAGAAAGCATATAGTCATGAAGAATAAAATGCTTATATATCATGATTTACTGGGCCGATTTTAAAATTTTAACCACCATTTTGATCGCAAGACAATATTCTACAACTTTGCTTAGAAGCTAAAGAGTTTTACTAAGTAAAAGTTTAAAAATCACAATATTTTTTATAATTTTATTTTTAATCAACCAGACTGAATCTGAAGAAATTAGATAATTACGGATACAGGTTTTTACGACTTGGAATAAAATATTGAGAGACGTTGAGAATGATATGGATAATAGAAAATGTATAACATAATTTTCAGGAAAAATGCATTATTAAAAATTTATTGTTAAGAAAATGGTTTGTCATAGAAGCGACAGAGTTAATCATGTTTTGAAGATTTATTTATGAGGACAGCTTGACGCCAAATTATGACAAATTATAATATTTAACAATCGGACCATCTTGATTCAAACTACTAGTAATACACTTTAAAATCTATCAATAGTTAAAAACCAACAATAATATCTTCAATTGGTACCAATGCGACATATGTTTCCACTTCCTTTCTAATATTGTCATCCAAGTCAGAATAGTTGCATAAACCCACGTAATTCAAAGTTCTGTTTCGAATACAGAATTCGATTAGCGCTTTAGCATTTTTGTCGTTATCAAGGCAATCAATTAACAGTTTTTTAAAAGGTTTATTGCAATAATTGAGAAAAATATCTAGATATGGTTCTAGCCATCTACCATCCAAGCGAAGATATTGTAATGACAATGGCAATATTTCTGAAAACCGCATAACTCGTATTTTCAGTACTTCATCTGGTATGTCGTTAACATAGCAATATAACGAGAGAAATTGAAGGTATTGTAAATTACCAAT
>CAJVPY010001957.1:0-17613 GCA_910591965.1 Dentiscutata erythropus | reverse complement strand
AATCCTCCTAAAAGGAAAGGTAACATCTCACGAAGAGAAGGTAACATCTTACAAAGAGAAGACAACACTCCTGCAAAAATCTGGACTATTATAAGATACTGTGCATAATTGACTCCTCCTTCAGAATCAATAGGCCTCACAAACAAGAATTTTGCCCCAAGAAGAAAGCATAATATCCCTTGAAAGAAGGTAACAATCCACAAGGGAAAGGTAACATCTCATAAAAAGAAAGTAATATTTCGTGAAGAGAAGGTAGCATTCATGATGAGAAGGTAAGGTAACAATCCACAAGAGAAAGGTAACATCTCACGAAAAGAAGGTAACATCTTGCGAAAAGAGGGTAACAAGAAGATAACGTTCTGTAAAAGAAAGGTATAAAATTTGATTAGAATACCTTTGGGCTTTGTTTTGGACGCCATTATCAGAAATCGCGTTTAAATATAAAACGGCCGCACAAAAAATGCGCGGCAGATCCTCGATTTTGATTGGCTAACAGCCGAGGATCTTCAAAAATTTGGCCCGCATTACATAATTGTTTACTAATTTCCGACCGGAATTAATTTTAGGAGCAATTTTTACTTACCGTATAAGCGCGTAATAACGCGCAGGGGCGTTATTTTGAAAAATGGCCGAATTAGGCCAAATTTCGAAATTACACCCCTGCGCGTTATTACGCGTTTATACGGTAATGGGCTAATGTTTTGATCATTGCTCTTAGCCAATCAAAATTGAGGATCTACCGCGCATTTTTTGGCTTCTCATTTTCTGCGGCAACTGATCCCAGAAAAAAAAAATAGTCGAATTTGAAGTGCTTTGATGTAATTGTTAATATTCATCTTCTGGCTAAATTCACTATGAAAATCATGTAATGGTAAAGGTGAAACACGGGTTTCACTCTAATCTATTTTCTAGATTTTATGCGCAAATTATGCACTATTAAATATGCAAAATATGGTTTATGCACAGATTTTGCAATTGCAAATTTGCACTTGCCCTAGGTCATACTAATTGCGGATTTCCTAAGAATCAAAAATCTCGAAAACAAAATTTCCGATAATATTAAATTTTTTTTATAACGGTAGACATCAGTAAAAAAAAAAAACCACCCAGGTAGTAAATTTTTTTAAAAAAATCTTTGCAGAAATTGACCTGGAAACAATCGGACCTATATTAATATACGCTTTCCAAATTTTACGTATTTCAATTATGCAATGGGTATGCTTTGGCATATTTGACTAGTATCGGCACTAATAAATATGCATTATTCTCATTATTTCTGGAACAACTAGTCGATAAGTTAGCAATATATCGATAGTACCGAGTTTCAAAAAATATATCGAATTCTACCGAATAATCATCTGAAAGCTTTTATCTGTTCTAGAATTTATGAAAACGGGATTTTAGCATTGATTTGAGATTTCGGTATTACAGCTGTTTTCATTATTTTTGGGACATCTGAAATATATTTTGACGGCCGAATCGATAAGTTACCGAGTCGAAATCAGTACGGTAAGTTACTGATGTCGGCCGACATCAAAAACTTATCGAATTCAAATGTCCCAAAATAATAAACCAGTCGTAAAGCTGTTGAAATCGACAAGACCAACGTCGACCGAAATCAAAACTTATCGATTCGGTCATCGTCAAGAGTTCCAGGATTATGAAAACAGCTAATTTGGGATTTTGGCTTTGATTTGGAATTCTAGTATTACAGTAATACGATAATACAGTAATATTGGTGCTTCGATCCTATTTTTGCAGTTTCTATCAAATCCGAATTGAATCTGCATTAGATTATATATAAAGCTAGCCTTTGAAGACATCCTTAGGTTCGTTATTTAAGTTCTTTGATCAATCCGAGTAAAAATCTCTGATCTGATAATCAAATCTAATAAACTCTTTTTTATTAAAATAAAAAAAGTTTATCGAAATTTATTAGATAGGTGCTTAGACAAGATATCTTTGATCAAGGTTTAAAAAATTTTTAAAAAAGTAAAAACGATCTATATATTATCGAATAATTATCTTGAATCCTATAATTTCTACTTATATTACAATGAGAATATGCAGAATTTATAAGGCTCATTGTTGTGATTCTGTATATTATAATTGTTTTAACATTGGTAACCAGATTGTCGGATTTAGGATCAAAACACTAGGTAATATGGGATTTTGGTATTGGTTTGGGATTTCGATATTGGTTTGGGATTTTTAGTTTAGCCGTTAGGGGTTTAGGCAGAAATATCAATCCAAAATTAGCTTATACTATAACCTGTAATCTAAAAAGGTTCCAGTTATCGTTATGGTCAACGTTATTTTAATCATTCTAATCAAGTTTGTTAAAAATGAAAACAATTTAAAAGTTCTTGACAAGTATACGTGTAAATGCCGCATATACTGTATATATTTTACTGTATATAATATATATATGTATACAGTATATATATATTTATATTAGTTATACGAAATACGAACTAAAAATTACTAGACCAGTAAACTGGTATTAGTACGTACGTAACAAGCAACAGGTTTTTGCTCGCTAAACCAAAAAAGGATAGCTGCATTCATTGCATTCATTAAATTTTTATCTTAGATTGAGATGTTCAATTAATGCAACCTAAAATTTTTAGTTCGTTTAATATAGTTTAAATTTTTTATTAGCATTAGCTCGCTGAACAAAACCTCCGGTGAACCATGGAAAATTTAAATCATGTTTCAAATGACTTTAATGACATTACCGCTGCCGATAATAACTTAGGTCTTAGTAATAATTCTGAAGGTCCAGTTGTTACTCTCGTTCAAGATCTTGATCCAACTTATGGCATACCTGATCTTCAAGCCTACCTAAATGAACAATTAAGTAAACGAATAATGTTTCTTGATGGTGCTATGGGTACTGTTATTCAGCAGTTAAGTTTAACTGAACAAGACTTTCGAGGATCGCGATTTAAGGATCATCCTAAAGATCTTAAAGGAAATAATGATATACTAGTGTTGACTCAACCTGAAAAAATTAAACAAATTCACATTGATTACCTGGAAGCGGGAGCTGACTTTATTGAAACAAATACTTTTAGTAGTACTTGTATTAGTCAAGCTGATTATGCTTGTGAAAAATTTGCTTATGAATTAAATAAAGAATCTGCTAGGCTAGCCAAAGAAGCTTGTATGGAGGTGATGAATTTTTTAAACTTTATATAAAGTCTCAAAAAAGAAAAAAACATTTATTTATTTATCCTGATATCTCTTTTATTTTATTTAATTTCAATAAAGGTTACAGCAAGAGAACCAAATAAACCAAGATTTGTCTGTGGTGCATTAGGTCCAACAAATAGAACCTGTTCTATTTCTCCCTCCGTTGAAAACCCTGCCTATCGTAATGTTACATTCGATGAGCTTGTTGATGCTTATTCTGAACAAGTTAGAGGTCTTCTGGATGGCGGTGCCGACATGTTATTAGTAGAAACAATTTTTGACACATTAAATGCTAAAGTGTGTATGTTATTCTAATTATACTTATTAAATTTACATCAATTATATTTCTAAATTTTTTTATTATTTAATTTTAGGCTGCCCTTTTCGCAATTGACACGCTATTCGAAGAAGGTTCTTATAAAAAAACTCCAATATTTATTTCAGGTACTATTGTCGATCAATCTGGCCGTACTCTCAGTGGTCAAACTGGTGAGGCCTTTGTGGTCAGTGTTAGTCACTCTCATCCTTTAGCCATCGGGTTGAATTGCGCCTTAGGTGCTGAGCAAATGCGCCCTTTTATTCAAAATATTGCAAAATTTACAAGTTCATTTGTAATTTGTTATCCTAATGCGGTTGGTATAAAATAATATTTAAAACTTTATATAAATTATATACTAATTATTAATTTTTTTTGATATTAGGGTCTTCCAAACACGTTTGGTGAATATGATGAATCTCCTTCAATGATGGCTGCAAAAGTTAAAGAATTCGCTCGAGACGGTCTAGTCAACTTATTGGGTGGTTGCTGTGGTACCACACCTCCTCACATAAAAGCCATAGTAGATGCTTGTTCTCATTACAAACCTCGAGTTCCACCACCTGATGTTCGTTTGGAAAATATGTTAATATCTGGTTTGGAAGTCCTGAAAATTAACAAAGAATCAAACTTTGTTAATTTAGGTGAAAGATGTAATGTAGCCGGTTCGAGAAAATTTTGTCGTCATATCCTTAACGGTGAATATGAAGAAGCTATGACAATTGCAAGAGCTCAAGTTGAAAATGGTGCTCAAGTTATTGATGTTAATATGGATGAAGGAATGTTGGATGGGAAAGCTGCAATGACTAAATTTTTGAATTTAATTGCTAGTGATCCTGATATTTCTAGGGTAAATTATTATTTTTTTATTGTTTTATATTAAGCAATGATTCAATAAATTTTATTATTTTTAAATTTAGGTTCCTATTATGGTAGATTCTTCAAATTTTGAAGTTATATTGGCTGGATTAAAATGTGCACAAGGAAAGTGTATAGTTAATAGTATCAGTTTAAAAGAGGGTGAAGAAGATTTTATTAAAAAAGCAAAGATTATTCGAAGATTTGGTGCTGCTGTTGTTTGTATGGCCGTAAGTTTCTAATTCAAAAATTTATTATATCTATTATACTTTACGAGTTTTCTTTTTTTTTAAAAAAAATATATATTATGTATATTATTTCACATATAATAACAAATAATGGCAGTTTGATGAGGTAGGTCAGGCTGATCTAAAAGATCGTAAAGTGGAAATATGTACGAGAGTATATAAGATCTTGACAGAGGTTGTTGGATTTAACCCTAATGATATTATTTTTGGTATCTATAATAATCCTAATATTATTTTTATTACATTTATAAATTTCACTTTTACCATTTATCATATTTGAATTAATTTTATTGTTCCAAAATAGATCCAAATATTTTGACAATTTGTACGGGTATGGAAGAGCATAATAATTACGGTGTAGAATTTATTGAGGCTACTAGAGTAATTAAACAAACATTACCTGGTGCAAAGGTAATATAAATGAATAATATTTTATTAAAAAAAAATTAGGTATAAATTTCTTTTATATATATATATTTAACTATCATGTTTTTAGGTCAGTGGTGGTGTTTCGAACTTATCATTTTCCTTCCGTGGAATGGATAAAATTAGAGAAGCAATGCATAGCGTGTTTTTGTACCATGCAATTAAAGCTGGTAAGTTAATACTAGCCATGTATTATTTTTTAACTCAAATTTCCAGTTATTTCGTTTTTTTTTTCAATTGTTTCAATCTCTACATTCAGGTCTTGATATGGGAATCGTAAATGCTGGATTCTTGACAATTTATGATGATATCTCAAAAGACTTATTACAATTATGTGAAGATGCTATATGGAATCGAGATCCTGATGTTACTGAAAAGATTTTAGCATATGCACAAAAATTTGGAAAAGGTTCTAAAAAAGAGGATACTGAAGAAGAATGGAGGAAAAGTGATGTACAATCGAGAATTAGTTATGCTTTGGTTAAAGGTGTCGTAAAATATATAATTGAGGATACTGAGGAAGCAAGACAACTGGTTGGTTTAATAAACAAACTACTTGATTTTTTTAGCAAGTATTGTTGATCTTTATTCTAAATTTTAGTTACCAAGGCCATTGGATGTTATTGAAGGACCATTGATGTCTGGCATGAGCACTGTCGGTGATTTATTTGGTGCAGGTTCGTTAATTTTCGTGTAATACGATAGTTTAAACTATTTTACGTATCAGCAATAACTAACTTTTGTTATCTTAGGAAAAATGTTTTTGCCCCAAGTGATTAAGTCTGCACGGTAATTATTTTATTTAAACGTGAAAAATATTCATTGTTTATTTGAGTTTTAAAATTTTTGGTTTATCTTTGTCAAGTGTTATGAAAAAAGCCGTTGCACACTTAATTCCATTTATGGAAGCCGAACGTCAAGCTCAATTTATAGCAAGTGGAGAAGATACGATGGATATTGGTCTACAACATACTGGTGTTGTAGTTTTAGCTACAGTGAAAGGAGATGTTCATGATATTGGCAAAAATATAGTTGGTGTTGTGCTTGGTTGCAATAATTATAAAGTAAGTTTTTTTTTTTTTAAAAAAAAAAAAAAAATTAGTCAAAGGTTGCTTTAATATGATTTTTAATTTTTTGAAGGTTATAGATTTGGGTGTGATGACTCCATGTGAAAAAATTATTGAAACTGCTCTTAACGAGAAAGCTGATGTTATTGGTCTGTCAGGATTGATTACACCATCTCTAGATGAAATGATAAGTGTTGCTAAAGAAATGGAAAGGCGCGGCTTGAATGTAAATGTCTATCATAATTATCAAATTTGCATTTATAAACTTTTTAAGCGGTTTCGTTAACTTTCTTTTAATTATAAATTTTATAGCTTCCATTACTTATCGGTGGTGCAACAACATCCAAGGCTCACACTGCTGTAAAAATTTCACCCAAATATTCTCAACCAACGATTCACGTATTAGATGCTTCAAAGAGTGTTGTTGTGGTAATGATACTTTCGATATATATATTATATATATATATTTATATTTATATTTATATTTGAGATCAGTTCAATATGAGTTTCTAATATTAAATTTACTTCAGGTATCAAATCTTTTAGATGAAGAGAAGAAAGAGGAATTTTGGGAGGATATAGCAGAAGAGTATGAAGAAATTCGTGAAGATCATTATGCGTCATTAAAAGATCGCAAGCACTTGTCATTAAAAGCTGCTAGAGAAAAAAAATTTGAGATAGATTGGAAAAATCAAGCACCACCTGTTAAACCATCATTTATTGGGAAAAAAGTAATTGATGGTTATGATTTGAAGCGAATTTCTGAGTATATCGATTGGAATCCATTCTTTCAAGTTTGGTAAGAAATTAAGATTTTTGGATGAAATTTTGAATGAAATTTCGAATGAAATTTTGGATGAAATTTTGGGTGAAATTTCGGATGAAATTCTACCAGATTTTATAGATGAAAAATGAATTGACTTTAACGAATATTATTTGTGAATTAGGCAATTACGTGGAAGATATCCTAATCGTGGTTTTCCAAAGATTTTTAACGATGAGCATGTTGGCAAGTATTATTATTAGTATAGCATTAAGTCTGATCATTTATTTTAATTTGAATGCTTACATTTTGATTCGAACTTAGGTACGGAAGCAAAAAGGTTACACGAAGAAGCATTGGCTTTTGTTAAAAAAATCATTGATGAAAAGTTGTTTGTTGCTAAGGGAATTGTTGGGATTTATCCTGGTATGGTATCATACATAAATAACTACATGAATTTTATAATAAATTATTGACTTTTCTTTTTTAATTGTTTATTTAGCTAATAGTTTAGATGATGATATACAGGTATATCAATTTAAACAGTTAATTATTTTCTGTACCTTCTGTATCATAACAATTTTAATTTTTCATAGGTTTACGAAGATGAACTACGATCTAAAGTTTCTGCAACATTCTTTGGTTTGAGGTACATTTATACGTGCTACTATGAGTGCCAATTTTTTACAAGATATAATATATTCTTTATTTAAATAAATAGGCAACAATCCCAAAAAGAAACTGATGATCCATACTTTTGCCTTTCCGATTTTATTGCACCTAAAGATTCTAGCATACCGGATTATTTAGGCTTATTTGCTGTAGGAATATTTGGCGCAGAAGAATTATGCAAAAAATTCCAAGAAGATAATGATGATTATAATATAATAATGACTAAAGCAATCGCAGATAGATTTGCAGAAGGATTTGCGGAATGCTTACATGAGGATATACGAAAAACATTGTGGGGATTTAGTCCAAATGAAGATTTATCACTAGGAGATATGTTAAGTGTAAAATATCGGGGAATTCGACCTGCTCCTGCATATCCGTCACAACCTGATCATCGTGAAAAAACCACAATGTGGAAGTTGATGAACATTTATGAAGAAACGGGAATCGAGTTGACAGAAGGACTAGCTATGTTACCCGCCGCTAGCGTATCAGGTATATTAGCTATGATATAAATTAGGGTTCTGCAAGTGATGGAATGGGATTGCTGAAACATAGTGCTGTTGGTGCTCGGAACTTAATTAAGTATATTATATTCCTAACTTTTTATTTGTCATTACAGCTTTGGTATTTGCAAATCCTGAATCGCAGTATTTCGCCGTTGGAAAAATTGAAAAAGATCAGGTTAATAAATATTATAACATAATTATTGTCGGAATTCTGGATGCTGAAATTGACAGTAAAAAAAGTGCACGATGTGCATCGAGCACATTTTGTACATCTTAGATCTTGTACACTGATCCAGGTTTCTGCGCGTCTACGATAATTGTTAAATGGTAAAATTTAAATAACTTATTACTTTTGTAGGTTATAAGTTATACAGAACGTATTAATAAGGATTTAGAAGAAACTGAAAAATGGTTACGTCCAATTTTAAATTATGGTAAATTGTTCATTTTGCTACCTCTGCATAATACTATATTTTATATATTTTTTTCTAAATATTTTTTTTGTTTTTACTTATCTTTATTTAAAACTTAGATTAAAGAAACGAACATTCGTCGGTTATATTTAGCCCTGGGCGAAATTAAAATGATTTTTATTTATATTTAATTATTTTATATTTTATTGTGTTTGTTGAATTAAGTTTATTAAAAGTTGTCGATTGTTCTATTAAAAAAGGTTTATAGATTAAAGGCGGAAAATTAGCCTTTCTCAATTTATCGTAGGTAGATTTTAATTTATTATGAGTAGTAGATGTTATTAGAATTTCTTTTATGTATATCAAAAAATTATCACTTTATAGATGTCAAATAATCATGTGATGTTTATAGTTTATCTTTTAATATTATTCGTCCGTTGGGTAAATCATTGTATTTTTTTTTTTTTGCAACAAACGGACTACCGGAGTTTGGTTGTACAAATCCTATAAATTTGTCGAATATAAAAAGCCACCCTACCCATTTCAAATTCCAAAATCTTCGTTCCGTAATAAACTCAGACAAAGTGATAAAGTCTAACTGCCACCAAAAATATATAAATAGTTTGATACATATCCTATTCACTTGTAATCATGGCCGAAACGGCAACAAACCTCTCTGAAAATGCCACCACAGAACCCACACCTGTTGCAGGACAAAAAATCAATTCATTTAAAGTGGGGTGGCTCTTTGTGCATGAATATTATACCATCTTAAACAAAGAACCATGGCGTCTACACTGCTTTTACGGGCGCAATTCTATCCTCATCCGAGGTAATGAAGGTCAAAAAGTCATGTCGAGTGTGGGCGAGCAGGTTAGTAATGCCTTTATTGTTCTTGATCAACAATATAAACGCTATTATATTTTTATTGCTTTAGCGTATACACTGCGATTTCGTATATATACACGAAATCACAAGTGAAAAAAAAATTTATTCATTTTGCACTTTATAAATTTTAAATATTCGGTCTACTTTAAGAATCTACCTATATTTTTTTTTTTCAAGAGCGCATGTTCTTCTATAAGCTATTTAACTTTAGCAAAACTTATTTTTGTTGAGTATAGTGTAGCTTGACTCAGTAATTTATGATAAAATAGATTTCAAAGTTATTTGAGTGACGGCGTAATTTTATAGCCTGTCAAAAAAAAAAAAAAAAAATTATAAATAATCAAATAAATAATCAAATCTAATTCATTTAATTCATCATATCTATCATATTTATTGAATCAATAGGAAATACGAGAGAAAATCAAGCAACTTAACTTAGACAATTGCCGCGTTCTTGTCACTAACGTGGACAGTCAGTCATCTCTTAATGGCGGAATAGTTGTTCAAGTTCTTGGTGAAATGAGTAATGGGAACGAAGAAACTTCTAGAAAGTTTGCTCAAACTTTCTTCTTGGCCGAGCAACCAAATGGCTATTACGTATTGAACGATATTTTTCGATTTCTGAATGAAGATGATGATGTAAATTCTGAATGTGATGAAGTCGATGAAGGTGCCATCGAAGAGTCTGTGGGAAATGAAGGGGGTGAGGAAGACAGGGGTTCTTCACCTACTGGCACTCTTGTTGAAGAACCTATTAATGTCCCCACTATAATCGAGGAAGAGAGTGTCGTTACACATACGCGTGAACCTAATGCGTCAGAGGTGACAACTAATGCTCCAAACATTAATGAAACAGAATCTGTCTCCGATGCATCTTTGTCATTAATGTCAGCATCCGTTTCTGAAGGGCAACAACCTAACTCATCTCTAGTAGCGTCTAATGATACTTTAAACGCTTCCTCTGATAAATCTCAAGGCACTCAAGTTGCAGTCGGTTCACCCTCGGTTCATGCGAACAAGATTCCGGTTACGAACGTGGCGGTTAATCCTCAACCGGTTTATCCCAAAGCATCGGTTCCTAATGTTCCGATCGTAATGCCTTTTGCAAATCAAGCATCATCAACTTATATTAATCAACAACCGGTTGCTACAATGGTTAATGGGCAATATCAAAATATTAAACAAACTACCAATGGTCAAATTGGCAATGCATCTCCTACTTATGCTCAACGTTCTAATACACCCAGACCACAAACAGTTGGAAGTGGCCCAGCATATACTCAAACATCAGGTTCTAGAACACAAGCAGCTGGAAATAGTCCAGCGTTTGCGCAACAATTACAAACTTCTAAAGTTGCGTCTCAAACAGTTCCACATACTGTAAATGGTTTACATACATCCGCTCCTCGATCAATTTCCCCGGTTTCTCAACGATCTGTTTCTCCAGTTGGAAATGATCATAAACCAGTCCAAAATATCGTCAATAGTGATCCTGGAGTTGTCAATCAATTGACTTCTCTTGAAAATGGTCAACCTGCTGTTGTTAAACCAGCAGTGAATATTTCGGATAATTCTGAAACTGCTTCTGTGAAACCGGCATCAAATGTCGTGAATGGTGAAAATCCTTTATCTAAATCAACATCTAACGTCACTAATGGTGAATCTGCTCCTGTGAAATCAGTAGTTAACGATGAAGCAATCACTCACACAAATGTTCAAAGTGGTTCTGACTCTAAGAAAATTGGTACTTCTACAGTTAACACTACTAACGTAAAAGATGAGTCGGCGACTAATGCCGCCCAGTCTTCCGGCACAAATCAACAAGTAACTCAACCTCCGCCAAAGCCACAAGGACCTCAAACTTGGGCAAGCACCCTCTTCAAAAGTAGTGGCAGCACGCAAACCGAATCTAAGCCTCAAAGTGTTGCTGCAACACTTCCTGTTCAAAAGATACAACAAAAGCCGGCACCTCAAAATTCATATCCGCAACAAGCTCGGGACAACAGAAATTTCCGCCAAGAAGGTCCAAGAGGAAACAATCGCCGCAACAGTGGTTTGTATTTTTTTTCGACTTTATTATTATTATTATTATTTTAACTCTTAGATTTTACATTAAATTTGACATTAAATTTGATATAATTACATATATCTATTCAGATACGAACTTTTCTATCTATGTTAAAGGGATCAATTCAAAAGTGCCCTACGAGCAATTGAAATCCTCACTCAGTACTTTTGGACAGATTAAACATCTTGATATGGTTTACAATAAAGTAAGTATTTATTTATTTAGTACTAAATTTATTGAAACGTGTTTATTGATCATTTTATAATTTTAATATATAGTCTTGTGCATTCGTCGTATTTGCTGATGAAGAATCGTACAAGGAATGTCTTAATCGTCACACTCTTACTGTTGCTAATCAAAATTTAATCTTCGAAGAGCGCCGCCCATCTCGCAATAATGTTAATCGTGGTGGCAATAATAAACCGCCTCGTGGAAGAGGCTATTAAATTGTAAAAATAGTCGAATGAAAGCGAAATGTGCTGGCAGCATGGACTTTAATCGATTCTTGTAAAAATTAAAAAAATTTTCTCCTTTTTTTTTTCTCTTTTTTTCTTTTCTTTTTTTTTTTTTTTTTTTTTTGCACCATTTTTCTGGGTTAACACGGTAAAATAATTTTAACTATAGGATAATAACATAACTTTCGTGGTGAGATAATTTCATGAATTTAGAGATTAGGCGCATAGATCACTATCCTAAACAATACATATTTCTTTTATAGGTAGAATTATTTTAACGGTAAAAAAGATTTCTAGGATACTAGACTATATTACTGTTTGATGTGTAGTAATCGATATAAATTTGCATTCTTTTTTTTTTTTTTCTTTTTTTTTTTTTTTTTTTTACGTTTTATACAAAGAAAAAAAATCACCAAAAGTATTATATATAATTTTTTTAATCATTAGTATATCAAGAACATAATTCACCATCATTTTTATATTATATAGTATTAGTGAAAAATTGCACATCTATATAACACTACACATCAAAAATTCTATCATTTGTAATAAAATTTAACATTTGTAAATACGTACGTAAAAAAAAAAATAATTACTGAATTTTGTAATACAGAAACATACCATTTTATTAAGATGCCATTCTTGGTAATATTGTAACTTGCGTCATCCTATTAGCGTAAATGTCAAATAACAATAGAAGCACAAAACTTTAGTATCATAGACACGTGATAAAAGCCAAATATAAGTTGAATTCAAATAACAGATAACAGATAAAGCTTCGACTGTTGACCAAAAATCACGATTTAAATGGAACATCCAATCAAACCTCAGGATCTGATGTAACATAAAAATTTTAACTTTCAATCTTTTACTGTACTTATATGGCGACGCCACTAACGCTAAGTTATTCTACGTAAAGCAAAATTATGAATGAAATGTGTACGTATATGCTTACTAATGGACATACAATACTGCAATAAACAATATTGATACGTATAAAAATACATGCCCTAACCCCAACTGTATAACTGCACCTGGGCTTTGGGCGTTCCCCAAAAGAGTAATTCACTCTGAGTTCAACCCAAATTAATAACTCTCTTTTCCTAATTTTGCTTTATTGTGATTTTTTGTGGCTAAATTTCATCTTGATGCTTAATTAAGATGATTTATTTACCGAAGTTTATCATATAAATGAAAGAATGATACCGGACATACCAAGAAACGAAGATCCGGTTAGTGATCTTTCAACAAACAATAATATAAACTTGATGGCTAATAACTTGCAAGCTACAGTAGAATATCCTGAAGATAATGGCGACGATTATAATGAAACAAGTACACTACTAACGTCTGAAGAAAGTAGTTTAACTGCTGGAGGCGATGACCAAATAGTTATAACGAGAGAGCTGAATAATAAAAAAAAGGAAAGATCGAACCTATGCACTCTAACAAACTTTATTAGATTAGTTTTGTTAATGTTGTTTATCACGCTTGTCGTTGTTCTTTTGGCTGTAAGTGTAGAATCGCCTTTTTTTTTTCTTTTTTATAATAAATTTGGTTAATGTAGTAAGACTGTTTATTGATCCTTTATATTACATATTTGTCAAATAATAATATTAGGTTTTCAAAGTCCAAAATCACATCAAGGACTACCTTCATTACATTGAAATACATAAAAATTATGGAATTGCTATATATTTATCTATCTATGTTATCTGTGTATGGGTGTTTTTACCAGGGTAACTATTTCACGTGACACATTATTTTTATTCTGGTAATCAATTCAATATTATCCGAATTTCAAATTAATTTATTATACAATAAATAATTACAATGTTTTAGATCAATAATAAGTATAGCGGCAGGGTTCCTATTCAAGCCTCCAATACTAGCAGGACTAGTCATTCTAATGGGTGATACTTTGGCAGCAGCGGGTACCTTTTTTTTTTTGGAAGATATGTCTTTTCAGATTGGGTTAGGGGACAAATTGAAAAGAGGCCATCATTTTCCGAATTTAATAATGTTATTAATAATGTTATTGCCGAAGAAGGTATATACTGCATATACACATTCCTTGAAACTTAATCGAATAATAAACGTTTATATTGCTTTAAATTATTATAGGATGGAAAATTGTTCTCATGCTACGATTGTCTCCACTTCCATTTAATTTGGTTAGTTATATTTTCTCAGTTAGTACAGTTGATGTAAGTGGCATTTGATAAAACTCATGTTTGTATTTTTTCCAAGTTCCAAAAAAGGGTTTATTAATGCGCAATACTAACGATATTTTATTTTCTGAATGATAGTTTCTAACTTTTTTGTGGGCAACCATCCTTGGAGTTATACCTGGTGCGTTCAATGCGGTATGGATAGGATCACTAGTCCAGAGTCTTAGTAAGCTTGACGAATATAAACTGAAAGATGAAGGTATGATATTACGATTTTGTAATTATATTCTGCCTTCTTATCAATCCAATCATTTTAAGTTGTTAATATATTCTAGATATTGTGATCATCAGCATGAATTTTATCTTTGTTGTATGTTGTGTGGTTGCATTATCAATATTCGGAAAACGATCCCTACGAAAAGCTATTCTGAAACTTCAGGCATCAAAAGAATCTACTAATCCTCCTTTACCTCCAATACCGCTTCGTAAGTATTCATCAAAATTATTTTTGTCTTCAAAATTTTATACAAATTACTTTATATATACACTTTGTGTTAATCTTTCTTATAGCAACGACTGATGTGGACGTGGAAGAAGTACAACCTTTAAATTCTAGTAGTGGTCAATTCACACGAGTAGAACGAATTATTCTCTATATTATTGGTGTGATAACTCTTCTTAACATCGTGGTCAATGTATCATTATACTATTATTTCAAGTCGCGTAAAGACACGGGTCCTGAGTAAGTTTAAATTCTAGAATTTTTGTTGATATTGTATTTAACTTTTCCGTATTGTAATTCATTGTATTTTTCTGTATTGTATCTCGTAAATATTTATTTTTTGCTGAAATAAAGTTATTCACCCAGTTGGGCACACACTATTATGGTAATGGCATAGAAGTAGAGATGGGTAATTGCACGCATGGTATGCAAAACATGCAATTAATTCTGGTCAGCATTAAGAAATCAATCATAATTTTGCCCATCTCTATATAGAAGTGTGCCTATATAATTACTTTTATATATAATCACATTATATAAAATAAGTGATTATTTTATATAGAGTGGTAAAATAAAATTATTTTTATAGGTACGAAACAGCAAAAGACATCTTTGTAAAAAATTTCAAATTGATGTTGTTTTATTTATTTATTTTTTAAAAAACTAAAAAATGTAATCTTATTTAATTATATATATATGGTAATATTATTTGATATGTGCATTGCAACTTTTATGTATAAGCTATATTGTATTACTATTCTTAAATAAGATTTTAATGCTAAGTACTTTATTTGGAATTTAATACAGTACATTATAAAAACTTCATCATAAGGCATACAAAAAATAACCGAGTGGATTTTATATCTGTATGTACTGATATATATATGGCTAATTCTGATCGACGATCCTGGTAAACAAAATTTAGTTTTAGCTTAATGAAAAGAATTTATTATTCGAAGTTGATACAGATAATACTGCAATAATGCGAGTGATTTTTCATTGGATAATATCGATTGATACAGTCACGTTAATCACCAATAAAAATTGATCAGATGTAACGTGATAATCAAACCAATTTAAATTTGGTGTGTTTACTGAATTTTTTCATTTAAACGCCTAGTTCGCTTCTTCTTCACTTCGATGCTATACTTCATGGCTAGGGATCTGCCAGGCAAATTAGGCATCAGGCCGGCACTAGTACCTTGAGCCGTGCCTGTGTTCCGAGGCACAAAATTGTCAGACACATTATGGGTACGGGCAGGCACTGTAAGGGCACAGGCACAAATGTTGCAGGCACTAAGTGACGACTTATGCCTGGCACTTCACATCTTTACTTGTGAAAGTTCTTGGTCACATTTTTGTATCTATGCCCATGCCCATGCCAACCCATGCCAAACTTTTGTGCCTGTGTCCATGCCCGTGCCAAATTTTTGTGTCCGTACCTATGCCCGTGCCTAAGATTTTGTGCCTGCGCTTTGCCTATGCTTTTTGTTAGGCATGGGCATGAGCCGACCTGCAGATCCCTATTCATGACGTTCGGCTTTTTCGCATCTTATTTATTTCAAGTAGGGTGTCTGGCACACCAAAAAAAATTGGCATGCCATAAAATGTTATATATTATTTATAATATGGGTTGAATATTATAAGTATAGTTTTTATGCTATACCCAGTGGCATGTCAAATTTGTTTTTGGCATGCCTTTGCCACTATGCCAGACACCCTAGTTTTAAGGTTTACTGATTTTCGATAAAGAATAGGCCATGTTTCTTCCTCGACTTAAGTAGTCAAAAAAACCTGAGTGTAGAGATCTTTGTTAGCGACTAAGTAAAAGCCTTGTTGAACAACCTGCTTCTGTACAGGAGGTGCAGAAGAGAACATGGTTGGGATTATAGTATGGGGACTCTGCATTATATTAAGAAAGATACATGGGATGGAGTTAATAGAAATCAAGCAAATTTTTTATAATAAAATTTTTTTTATAACTTTAAACAAGAATAACTTAACAAAAACTTGACCAAATTTAATAAATTTTTTTTAAATAAAGTTGTAAAATCAATTTAAAAAAAAATTTTATTAAATTTGATTAAGTTTTTATTAAATTATTCTTGTTTAAAGTTTTAAAAAAACTTATTAAAAAATATTTACTTGATTTCTATTGACTCAACCCCACATGTAAAACAGTTGGGTCTATCAGTTATATAAGGCCCGAGGAGTCTATAATATCCTCAAAGTCTTAAACACCAATGTTAACACTTTAAATAAATTATTAGTTGAGGATTATTCATTGCTTCTATCAGAAGCCCATAAAAATCGAGAAGAAAAGATATTGAGTCTTTGTTTGACAGGCAGCCTTGATTAAATCAGCACTAAGCCCATCTGTG
Organism: Dentiscutata erythropus; assembly: GCA_910591965.1. NCBI lineage: Eukaryota > Fungi > Glomeromycota > Glomeromycetes > Diversisporales > Gigasporaceae > Dentiscutata > Dentiscutata erythropus. Next base: position 681 of record CAJVPY010001957.1, on the reverse strand, counting down.
TTGTACCTTCCTAACCAAAGAGATATACCTCTATGTGGTGGTTGGAATAAGTAGAAGAAATAATCTCTGAAACTAATTATCTTAAACTTTACTGTTTGTATATTTTATAGTATGATATATAGAAAATAAAAAAGGTTATATTAAAAAATTTTTTTTTGCAAAAATACATTCCTGATAGGGTAGAAAGAGAAATCGGTTTATATACTGTTTCTGATAGGTTTTATACAACTGTAGTGAAGTGTATGAAAAAATTAGAATCGGGTTCGTCTTTAGAACTCTAACAAGAACAGTAGTCAAATAATTTTTTTAAATCAAGGTTAGTACTGCCAATTTATCAGAAATAGTATTTTTACATTAATTATTTTTGATTTATCTGATGGTAAAATAGATGAAAAATCTGAAAATAATAGTTATTTTTAGTATTTAAGATTATTGAATATATTGAGCTATATTAATAAAGTTACTGTTTAGCACTGTATATAGTACCTGGTGTGACACAGTTTTTTACATTATGAAAAATTAAAATCACATATATAACTTAATTGTTTACATCATATAGTATATATTGTTACAGAGTAAAGCCTTCTTAATTTACTCTATAACAACGACACGGCACAGGGAATCCTTTCGTAGGTATATGCGGTGTCCAAGAGGTAAGTATAGCTTCTTTTCTCTTTAAGA
>CAJVPY010001956.1:0-17616 GCA_910591965.1 Dentiscutata erythropus | reverse complement strand
TAAGTTTTTATTAAAAAAATTAAACTTTTTAATAAAAACACAGGCAAATTTGCCTGTGTTACAATTTAAGGGATAGTTTAAACTTCTTTTGTATCTCTAATCATTGAAGTTTCTTTAATTCTTTCTACTCAATTCTTTGGTAGAAAATCTAATAATCAACTTAAACTTAATGCCAACTATATTGATTTCAGTTATTCTACTACTTTTAAAAACCTACTCAAGATTCCATCTTTATCTTCTATTAATATTGTAGACTTGCTTACTTTATCTTTTTTTTATAACAATATTGCTTTTAATAATCTGCTTCAAATTGCTTTAGCTATCAACCTTATCAAAAGTTTATTTTCTACACAGATGGCTTTGTCAAAAACCTCAGTACTGAGGAATATACTATAAGTATTGGATAAGCCCAAATTCACAATAACTTTGCTATTTACAATTTCTTTGCTTAAATTTATAACTGGCCCTTGTTATATAAAGCTGAGCTTTTGCTATCCTCTCTGCTATTTTTACTCTTCATGCAATTCTTCTGTTAATATTTATACAGACTCCCAATCTGTAATCTCCAAGTACAATAAACTCCTCCAAACTCCTCACTCTACAACTAAATATTTTAAATTTAATTCTTGGTCAATCTGACATAACTTATTAACTCAATTAAAGCATATAATATTAACTTAACTTTTCACAAAGTCCAAGTCCACAGTGATGACACTTTCAATAATCTAGCTGATTACCTTGCTAATAATCATATATTCTTTCCAACTCTATTGTTTAATTATTCTAATATACATAACCCTTCTTTCTTTCTTCAATAAAAAAATTTTTGATTGATAGCCCTTCTAGATATTTCATTAAAAATATCTATGATGTTAATACTATCTCTATGTGGTTCTCTCAAAGACATACTGATGAATAATTACACTTTTCCAACCTTATTGACTAGAATTCTACATGGCTCTACTTTAATAATAATTATAAACATTTATACAATTTCACTAATCCTAAACTTAGTTATCTTAAATCTTTTAAAATTAAAATGTTACTTAATAGTTTATCTATACACTTTCATTTTCATTCTATATCATCTAATCTATTTCTATCTTCTAACTGTTTTCAATACAATCTTCCTGATTCTCCTTCTCACTAGTACTCTTGTTCTCACTATAACCTCTTATCTCAAATTATTAATTTTTCTATTTTAGAAATTATTTTAAATGCCAATTTTAATTTTGCTTATCACAAACTTAATTATTTAATACATACAATTTTATTCCACCCTTCCTTTTCTCTTCATCCTTCTACTCTCTACCCATACTTTTTTCATTCTACTCTTAAAGGTCTTATCCCTTTTTCACTTGTCCAATGCATATTACTATTTATATATTTTATTTAATAGCTTTGCAGCTAATTATCAAAATCTTTATCAAAATTTCCAATCAAATATATAAACAAATATGGAAACCATACTGTATTAACTTTTCTACCTAGAAAAATGCATACCAAATATCATCAAATTTTACCTTTATTCAAGTTAGTCAATATTCTCCTACTTATCTCTATACTAGAACTTATAATACTTTTACATATAACTGTTTATACAACTTATCTAGATCCAGTTCAGTATTTCTACTAATTATATATTAACTATTTATATCTAGGTTAATTTTGACCACTTTAGTAGGTTTAGATTGCAGATAAATTAGTCTGAGCTTTTATTCTTGCATGTAGTTTATATTTATTTATTTATATATAAATTAAGTCTTTATTTAGTTTTGTTTCTTTATGTTTACTTATATAAATTACTCAATAAAGATATGAGCAAGGCCTCATCTTTTAATATAAAAAAAAAAAAATCAAGCCACAGCCAGACCTGTTTGATAATAAAAAAAAAATAGCTAAATTAAAATACAATTTTCAATTAGCAAGAAACTTTTTCTAATAATACTTGCACCAAATTTTTACTTAAGAAAAACAAAAACTTTGCTAAAGTTAGATGAAGAAGTACTACAAAATAATAATTTTTATAAAGATTAACCAAGAGATTTTTTCTTGTTTACTCTTTAAAAATATTTGATATACAAACTAAAAGTATTAGTATATAAGATAACTAGTAAGTAGTAATGCTCTTTTATACAAAATTTTAGTAAAAAAAGTTTTTTATCAATGAAGTTATTTGTAGCTAGTTTATAATAAGAGTAGCAAATAAATCTTTCAATATACTCTTTAAAATTGATACAAGTAGTTTCTTTTTATTACTTTTTTTTTGCTTTTCTGTCTTTTGTTCAAAATTTTTAACAAAATTTAGAGATTTGGCTTATCTCTTTTAAAAAATTAGAATTGTTTACTTTTCAAATTTGAATAGACTTAGTAAAATACAACTATGTAATATATTTATTTACAGATACAGCACTACCCTATTAAGATTTGATTAAGATTTACTAGTTAAAGAAGTATTTAAAGATAAACATTTAGTTGAAAAAAAGCAAAGTAAAGCTTTATAGTATAACCTGGGGAAATTTGCATTCTGGTAAATTTTGATAATTCTGTGTCAACATAGTTATCACAGTGATTTCAGTATCATTAATTATTGATTATTTGGGATAGCTGCTAGTAATCACGATACTGATAGTCTTGCTATTGTTGACAATCCTGGCTTTATTGTAAGTACTTGTAAAATTAACAATAATGTCTATAGTGACTATTTTAGCTATATAGAGAATTCTGCCAATAATAGCAGAAAGAACATTTAACTTAGTATTTAGAGTATTAGTATAGTGGCTACTACGAAAAGCCATCAACTTTTAACTATAAAATTTTTAAAGTTTTATAATTTTTTAAAATAAAATAAACAAAACAAAAATTTTTTATATATTTAATAGCTCTTTGGTTAAACTATCAAATTTATAAAAAAAAGTTTTAGTATCTTTTATTTTAAGATATTTATATCAATTTAAAGTTATATATAATTTAAAAATTTGGCATTTATATATAAAAAAACATAACAAAATTTAAATTTATTAACAAAATTTTAAATTTTATTAATAAAATTTAAATTTATATTAACTTTTTTGCATTTTTATTGGTTAATCATATTACACTGCAGCTAAAAAATTAGCATCTATATATATAATTTGTTGGCTTTAGATAGTACCTATTGTAGTATTGATATTTCTCAAATATGTATTATTTTATTATAAATAAAGGGCAAATTTGCTCTTTTAAGTATTTTTGTTTTATAATACAAAATATTGTTTCTCTAATAATACAAGCACTCTTGGCTTGTCTATTGTCACTTTTTCATATACAATTCAATTATAATCCTGTTTCTTAATAAGCTAAATTTTTGTTGGTTGTCTCAACATTATTGTATAGCCTAACTGTTAAGTTATCTAAAATTTAAACTCTTTACTAAATTAAATTTCAAATTAGTTTGTATCTTTAGTAGTGATTCTTATATTAATTGTCTGATCATTGTATCAATTTTGTATTTCAACATATTGAGGATAATTGATTTCTTTGTGGATTTGTTTTAGTGATAGATTATTGTTTCTTTGACCGATTGTTATATAATTTCTTGTAGTTTAAAAATTGCTAAAGCCTTAGAACTATTTCTGCTCATTCAAATCTAAGTGTCTCTTTCAATAAGGTGGTCTAGTGCTGTGTAGTTTTGCTAGTTGATTAGACTCCTAGCAAACTTCAATTTTCTGTATAACAATAGTAGAGATATACAATTATTGCATTTAATATACAACTTTTATTTGGGGACCTCTACAGCAAAAGGTGGCAATGGGCCAAAATTTTTTATTCTGTAATTTTGTAAAAATTATATGCCTATTACTCTAATTCATCAAGAAATTGCATTTTTAAGAAAAAAATTTTTTTTGGCTCATTGTCACCTTTTGCTACAGAGGTTCCCATTTTAGCTTAGTATAGGCTATAACAATATACTTATATATATTAGGGTTGGTAAAAGTTTTTGATATAAAATATATAACCTAGTTTTGAAATCTAGTTTTTAAAAACCAGATTTTAATTTTGAAACCTAGATTTTTAAATTTATAATAGATTTTAAATTCATAGTAGGTTCTTAGATTTTTAGGTTTTTAGATTTGTTTTTAAAATTATTTAATATAATAAATATAATAATAATAAATAAAAAATATCTAAGTAGAGATATGGCGACTTAGTGTAGTAATCTAGTTATTATCCTTTTCAAGTGGCAGGTCTAAAGTTCAAATTCCACAAACAACAAATTTTGGAAAATAGGCTTGTGTTATAGTTAACAATTATTGATCAGTTGGATCTAAAATCAAATCTGTAATATCGGTCACACTATCTAGTAATGGAAGCTTTGGCACAATAAATCTGAGGAACTGGAATAACTGAAAACTCATTTGGAAAGTCCCAAGTTAAGGAGTAGTAGTGATCTTTGATAGTACTACAGGAGAGCTGAATTTGAACCAAAACTTGAGATTAGAGAACCAAATAACTAGATTTTAATGAGAGAGAACATACTAGCTGAATTACTAGATTCTGTCACACCAGAGAAAAAGGACATATGTTCTGAAAGTTTGTACCAAGAGGAGGGCATTTTTTAGGCACCTAAAGACTAGGTAGACCAACCCTTCTAAGTTGGCAGCTGGAAGTAAAGTGGAAACTGATAAAGAATCCAGATAAGAAAACATTACCAAATATGAGTACTGCAGTAGTTGTGAACCTTGACAAGGGCAAGAGTAAGTAATAGTTAACTAATTAGAAAGGTTGTGGCTTGAAATACAGACCAAATTACAGCAGTATTCTAAAAAATAGCTTGAGGTATGAATTCAGTGATAGTAGCATAACAGGTACTAATTAGTTGTAAAGGGTTTAATAGTTAGCTTTGACTCAGAGTATATGGATCAAGCTATGGTATAAAGTTACTGAAGTCTGGGTGAGGTATATGAGTAGGACATGTACCCTAGCAAATAGGTGAGTATAACTTTTTGTTGATCTAGAGGAGAACCTTCTAGCAAGTTAGGAGCCAAAAAAGAAGAAAATCTGTGCTAGATAGTTACACTTGAGCAAAATAGAGCAGCTAAGTAAAGCTTTATATACAAGTGGGGGTGCAGTAGTCTAAGAAATGTAACACTATGGAGAAGGAACCTGGGATATATAGAAATATATATACTAGGTTACTGTATTACTATATAATAACTTAACTATTCAGATATAATAAAGTAGTTATCATTAAAACCAAAAAATAAATAAATAAATAAATATCTAACTAATTATTTATTATATTAATACAAAAATATAAATTAATTTTATATTTCTGATTATATTTTAAAAAAACCAATTTTAAAAGATGTGGTGACTTAGTGTAGTGGTTTAGTTGTCACCTTCTCCAAGTGGCAGGTCTAAAGTTCAAATCCCACTGGTGATGATATTTGAAAAATAGGCCTGTGTTCGTTAACAGCTATACTTATTGGTTGAATCAAGAACTATAATCTGTAACTTTGATCACACTATCTAGTAATGGGAGTTTTGGCACAATAAACCTGAAGAACTGGCATAACTGAAAACCTGTTTGGGAAGACCTGAATCTGAAGGTAGCAGTGATCTTTGACGGTATCACAGGAGGGCTGAATTTGAACTGGGGCCCAAAATCGAAGAACCGAGTGACTAGGTCCTATAGCGGAGGACACACTAGCCGAACTGCCGGGTTGTCGCACCAGAGAAAAAGGACATACGCTCTGAAAGTATGGACCTAGGGGAGGGTGTCCTTCAGGTACCTAAAGCCTGGGCAGACCAACCCTTCTAGGTTGCTAGCTAGAAGTAAGGGAGAGACTGATAAAGAATCTGGGTAAGAAGACGGTCTGAATGTGAGTATCGGGGTTGTTGTGAACTGGATAAGGGCAAAAAGTATGTAATGGGCATCTAGTTAGGAAGGTTGGTGCTTGAGAAACATCCATAGAATAGCAGCATCCAAAAGGTGGTGTGAGATACAAATATGAAATAGCAGATCAATATGTACTAATTAGAAAGCCATTATAGAATATGCAGGTAAATGTATATGTGGGACAAGTACCGCTCTGTTAGGTTTACCTCGAGAATAGATTAGCCAGAAATAGTTAGTAAGTTCTAAGGCAGTCAGTGTATTCTTTGCAAGGGTGATACAAAATCCATCTATAAATGGTAAGAAAACTCAGAGTTAAAGTTTTGAAGGCGGCAGTTAGAACCAGATGGTTTAAATGGGTACCCCTCTAGTTGGGGTGCAAGTACAGCAGATAGTATAGAACCTTTGGACGGACTACTTAAATTAGGCACTCAAAAGGTGCATATGTGGTTTGATGTACTATTGTTGTAATTGTATTATAAAACATTATTAATATTTTAATAAAAGCTTTCAGGCCAAAAAGGTCTTCTTAATTCAAAAAAAAAAAACCCCCCAATTTTAGAAACTAGATTTTAAAACTTTTTAAAAATTAGGTTCTTAGGTTTTTACAATAGAACTTAAAGATTTAAACCAAAAACTAAATCTAAACTAATCTAACTATATATAGATTTTAATAAGATTTTTCTCTTTTTGTTGGCCTTGTTAGGCAGTGTTGGTACATGACCAGGTCATAACAGGTCATATCAAAGTTTAATTAGTAAGATTATATAACCATAGTTATATGATTTCACTAATTAAACTTGATGATATAATCTGTTATAACTTTGTTATATGACCTTAGTAATTGAATTTAGTGATATGACTTGTTATAATCTGTTATATGGCTTTATTGTGATATGACCTGTTATAACTAGTCATAACAGGTCATATCACAATAAAGTCATATAGTTAGATCATAACAAGTCATATCACTAAGTTCAATTACTAAGGTCATATAACAAAGTTATAACAGATTATATCACCAAGTTTAATTAATGAAATCATAACTGTGGTTATATAATCTTACTAATTAAACTCTGATATGACCTGTTATGACCTGGTTATGTGCCAACACTGTTGTTAGGGCTAACTTTGTTTTTTTTTATTTTTATTTGTTTGTAATTTGGTTTTTATTTAAATTATATAATTAGGAGATTATTTTTTATACTCTCTTAATTTATTAATCATACCTCTGCAGATTTACTTTTTTTTTAAACTTTGAGCAAATATATATTGATAACTACTAGGCCAAATTTGACAAACATCTTTTTTTTGAATTCTATAAGTTTATAGAATTCAAACAAAAAAAGCTTATCAAATTTGGCCTAGTAGTTGCTGAGATATCATTGCTCAAAGTTTAAAAAAATCAAAATATCTATTAAAACAAACTATGCAAAATTTTTTTAAACTTTGAGTGGAGATATCTTTGCAACTACTAGACCAAATTTGATGAATTTTTTTTTATTTGAATTCTACGAATCTGTAAAATATAAATAAAAAAAGTTTATCAAAATTGACTTGGTAGTTGTTGTGATATCTTCACTCAAAGTTATAAAAAAACCCAAACTATATATCAAAACTAGTGATATGCTATTTATATGATAACCAAAATTTTTTAGTATATAGTATATACTGTATGTACTGTATATACTGTATGTACTGTATATACTGTATGTACTGTATATACAGTACATATAGTACTTATATAATAAAGTTGCTTTAGCAGTTATATTTTAATTTTTTTTACTATTAGTTTATATTACAATTAATATAATATTTAATCTATTTTAATAAATAAATATTTATTATATCAAATTTAAAAACAGGAAATTGATAGACACTTTTTATTATTTTTATTCATACAAGAAGGAGTATATTTGGCAACAAAATGATTTGGTATAAAGAATAGATTATATATAGATAGGTGAAGAAATGAGTAATCTACTCTCTAAAGCTATAATTGAAAATATAAACTTAATTACTGAAAGTAATTGCAAGCTCATATGGTCTAAAATTAAAACTTGTGGTATACTAAATTATGGCAAACTTAAAAACAGAGCAAAAAGAGTTTTTCTTTATTACAAAGCTACAAAAGTGAGATTTGTATAGCAAGTATACCAAGAACCTAATAAGAGAAAAAAAGTATAAAGGACCCTATGAGCTCTTGTATTGCTGCAACAAAAACATTAATGTAGAATGAAACATTTTAAGTAATGCAATTATGAAAGCAGCAATAAAACATATACTATCAGTTAATATTCAAAAAACCAAAATCCAGGAGAAACTATTGGTCTTTAACTCCAATATCTACAAAGAGATTAAATTCCTATATTATATACAAAAGGAAAGTCAAACACATTACAGAAAAAAATAAGTAGTGCCAATAGAAAAAAGTTTGATGCACAAATTAAAAACATAAACCAAATACATCAAATACAAATCCCACAAATGCCAAAACAATAGAGCCAGGTAAAAATAAATAAACTTAGAAATTGGAGAAAGATTTTAAAGAAAAAAGCATAAGAAGAAGAATACAAAAAAAAAGAAAAAGAAATAAAAAACAAAATAGAACAAAGGTTTAGTATGATGAAAAAAGATAAAAAAAGAATACTACAAAGTTTGTTGAATAGAGCATATAACAAGGTAATGCTAGACAGAATTCTTGTAAGAGAAGAATCTGACTATCAAAACTTAGAACTTGTTAATAGAAAGACAGCAAGTTATCCCACATTTTCAAAAACAATTTAAAAAAGAAATCAAAAGTTTGAAGAGATAAACCAGGAGTGAAAAAATGAGTATATGCCAAAGAAGAACATAGATTCATCTATATATGAAAAAGTAATAAGCCTAATTAGCAAGAAGAATGCACAAGCTCTAGACAAAACACAAAACAGTATAGCTCTAAGCATATTAGACATTGGTTGCATACTACTCAAAAAGCTCTCTACAAAAGCAACTGAAAAAATGATAAATTTTGCAAATTTTGTTTTGAAAAGTGAAAATATTCTATAGAAATGAAAATTGGGTTAGATATATCTAATCCCAAAAGAAAGCTTTTAGGAATACAATCTGAGCTATACAAGGCCAATAGTCTTACTAGAAATGTGTAGAAAAGTGATAATGAGAGTAATACAAATAAGACTTGACAAGGTGTTAAGTAGAAATAAGGTGCTAAAAGGTGCAAACTTTGCTATGCTCTTTGGGAAAAATACATCTGCACCTATCCACATTATGAACAATATAATAGAAGAAGCAGTAAAAAAAAAGAAAAGAACTCTGAATCACTTTTCATAACATGAAAAAAGCTTTTGATTTAGTTAGTATAATAGCACTTAAAAAAGTGCTAAAAAGGCTCAAATTTTCACCAAAGCTAGCAAATTTTATTACAAACTCTTATAATAAAAGAAAGATCAGTTTATAACAAAGTTCAATAATACTGAAGCTACTGAAGCAAAAGATGAAATTGACCAAAAAGAGGTGCTATCTCCTTTGGTATAGAGAATTTTCTATAATACTCTTCTTTGCAAAGTACAAGAAGCAAATTTAGGGTATAAGATACAAAGTAGCAATCCAAAATTAAATGATTAATCTAATACAGAAAATTTGTGAGTAGAAGTATTAGCATATGTAGATGACACAACATGGGTGACTAGCAGCCAAGAAATATACAAAAAACAATTAATATATAAAATAAGTTTTATGAATTGAATAATATTAAAATAAATTTAAACAAAACTGAACTTGTAGTTATAAAACTGAGTAAATAAAAAGCTACTTAGAATTCTTATATTTGGGCAAACAACCTGAAAGTGAAAATCCTGGCAAAGAACTCAAAGAAGTCTACTCGCTTTCTAGAAGTCTAGATATCAACAAAAAATCAGAAAAAATCAGATATCCACAAAGCAAGAAAAGAGATAGCCAATATAACAAGTTTTTTTAAATTCAAAAAAATATCTCTTAGTCAGATTATATATGTAAACAACATTGTGCTCATACCAATTTTAGAGTATAGACTTATGATCTCTTGTTTAACCAAAGTCCAATATAATAAAATACACCAACCTATGGTATGTCTAACCAAATAGAAGTTATTAATACCCTTGATAGCAGCAAATGCAATTCTAAAATACCCAGAAATAGTGAATTTCAAAAGTTTGTGGAATAGATATATAGAACATCACTTCTTAGAACTATTAGTGAGAATAAATGCAGAAGGGCCTGTGAAAAAATCCACACTAATAAGACTAAAGCAAGGACAATTAAAAATAGGCATAGCTAAATATATTTTAACAAACCAAGTACTACTAAAGAAATGTGAAACTAAATTAAAGAAACTGGATTTGCAGATTTTACAACAAGCAAAGGTACTAGGTTTCTTAATAGAAGAAAATGATTTTACAAAAAGCTGGGACTCTGAGCCTCTATTAGAAATAAATGATCTTGAAGTAACTGAGATTTTAGAGAAAAGTGATTTTTTGTATAAAAGTCAAATGCAAGCAAACTGAGGTTTTTTATCTATTACAGTTTATAGCAAAAGATAGCAAGTCAATATATATATAGCAACAAATTAAGTGGATATACAATATAGACAAAAGAGAAAGAAAAGTGAAATGGTTTAACAATTTAGAAAGAGAAATAATTATAAACTTGCTATCATGAGAAGTCAATTCAGAGTTCAAAATTGCATTTTGCAACAGAAACAATCTCAAGTTAGTTGTAGAAAGAGTTAAAAAAAATAAAAGAACAAAAAAGTAGATTCTGTAGAAAGACAAAGAAAATATAAATGTTAGAGTTGAAAAAGTTAAAGAAAAAGAAAATAAGTATGTAGAGGTTGAAAACTATAGTAAGTTAGCAAAAGCAAGTTCAAGTTTTGAGCAAAATTCTCTAGAGTATATTAGTGGACCAGGAATATCAATAGTTAAACAAAAAGAGCTAAGAGACATTATGAACTTTGTACAAAAAACTGAGAAAAGGACAAAACTGATTTTCAACATAGACACCCTTGAAAAAGTATTAGAGAGAAAGAAGAAAAAAATCCTAGTATCATCTAAAGAATTACAAAGTGTAAAAAGAAAAGACATACTAATAATAAAAGTTGAAAGCTAGGAAAAGCTATTAATAGATAGAGTAATTATAGACAAGAACTTAGAAATAGTTTAGTTAAAATTTTAGAGCAAAATAGAGAATTAAATCAGATAGCTTACTCAAAACATCAGAAAATGATTTGAAAATGCAAATGAGCTGTGGAATAATCCAAATAGATAAGGAGGATCAAATTGTTTATCAAATAGCATGTGCAACTGAAAAGTGGTTTTCTTTAACTAGAGCCAAATTAGTAGTGATTTTTATTGCCTTATTAGTAACACCAAAAGAAAAAGAGGTTGAAATCAGAACAGATAGTAAGGCAGCAATCTTAGCAATCAAAAAAGGTCTAGAATCAAATAAGACAAGATAGTGGCTAAAGATTAAAAATAGTAGTCTCACCACAATACTAATAGAAGTAGTCCAGACAAAACAGCTGAAGCTGCATCTTACAAAAGTCAAAGAGCATTTGGGTGAAATTTTTAATAACCTAGCAGGTTTCAAAGCCAGAGAAAATACAACTAGCTTAGAATTTTTAACCCTAGTATCACTAAGTACATAAGAATACAAACTAAGATTAAAATGAGAAAATGAATTAGTAGAAAAGCCACTATAATCTTTTACGAAGATGTTTAGAAAAGTAATAAACAGAGCAGAATGAACCTTCGCACACAGTACTCAAAATATTATACACAAAGAAAGAAAGGCTCACCAATGTTGGTCAATATTCTATAAACTCTTAAAAAGTGGAATTAAGCAACAAAATTATATATTTAAATCAAACAACATTTAGCTCTTTGAATTAAAGTGTATAAACAATTTATTACTAGTTTTTGAAAGACTAAAATAGAAAAAACTAGACATTTACAAAACAGACAAATGTGTAGTATGTAAAAAGAAAACTAAGAATATTGAATATCTAGTTAGTTGCGAAGTTTCACTCAGATTACTGTATAATATAGAAGAACAAGAAGTAGAGCTAATTCTAAAAGAGCTTGAAAAAGAGAGTGACATAAGCAAAAAAAAAGAAGATATTCTAGTAATGTTAGGAAAAGAAAGTACGTCTGAAAAACTGAGAAGAAAAGAAAAATAAATTAGAGGCATTATTGCAAATGGTAACTTTGAAGAGATTCGACATTTTTTGATTCTAACAATCAAGTAAAAAAATTCATAATTCAGCTCTAGAAGAACTGAATAAAGAGGATACTTGAGACAATATGAGTTCCCAGATGTAAACTTATACAGGAATAAGAGAAAGAAAATGACATAGTGCTCAAAGAAAAAAAGAATGTCATTTCAAAAACTAAGCAAGAAAGAAAAAAAAAAAAAGGCAGGAGATGGGAAGAAAACCATATCTAACAAACTGCTTAAACAGAAAAGTAAAAAAAAAGAAGAAAGTGAAAGATAGACCACAATATTAGAAATAGTGAGAAACAAAGTATCAAGTTGGATTATAAGTGGCCAATATGCAAAGTGGTGAAAAAGCAATTAGTAGTCTTGACAGGCCATAAGAATCTTCTATTGAGATATTAACGAATCCAAGTGCAGAACAAGTTAATACAGAAATAAAACTTACAATAGCAGGTCGCATATAGGTATTTATTGAATAATTGAGTAAGCTAATACTTGTAATTTAGATGTCAAGAAAAATAGCCTTTTGAAAAATTTTAATATTTTATAATATAATATTATAAAGCTTAATAAAGTAGAGACAAGACTGCCGAAATTAAAAAAAAAAATTTATTATATCAAATTAGTAATATATGATATTAATATTTGTTAGTGATAATACTAAAATCAGATAATACTGAAATTTCAACCTATTTTATTATAAAATTTTAAAAAATTTTTAGGCCTTTTTATTAAGGGTTTTTTTAAGATTAAATTAGGGTTTAGGGTTAGTGTTGTTAGTAAAACAGTATATGTGAATTTTAGTAGATATTATAGATTTAAATTGGGACTCTAAATTTCAGTATCAGCCAATTTTAGCATCATCTCCAACAAATATTATTTATTTAAATTATTTTAGAACTAGTAAAAAATCAAAGAATTATGTGAATTTTGATAATTTTAAATAAATTTTATCTTTTTTTGAATCTGGCATTTCTCTAAAGACAATCAATTAAATACTAAAAAAACCTCTCTTATGTGCATAATAACTGTTGTAAAGAATAAAACTACAAGCATAATAGTAGGTAAAATACTAAAATTGGCTTGTAAGTTATAAGATATAGGTGTATTTGTTCTTATAACTATATTATATTAACAAAATAATTATAAAGATAAAAATACCCATATCTCATGATTCACTAGGCTGATTTTGATATTTTAGCTACTATTATGCTTGTAATTTCCTCTTCTATAACATTTGTTATATATACAAGAGAGGTTTTCTTATTACAAATTGATTTATCTATAGAGAAACACCAGATTCCAAAAAAAGCAAAATTATATAGCAAACAAATCTTGCAGTTTACTATTTTTTTCACTGGCGCCAACAGATTATGATAATTAAAATTTTTTTATTTAATAATATTTATAAAATATAAAATATATAATTTATATAAATATATAATCATATATGTATATTAAGAAAAAACAATATATTTAATTTATTTGACAAAAAAACATATATTTGATATTTGTGTTGATCAAATTAACAAATATAATTGGTTAATTTGTATATCACTGGGTCCTTCTTAATAAATGATTGGCAAAATTTTAGCATATAGTATGTATAGTACATATAGTATTATATATATAGTACTGTACATGGTACATCACTAATCAAAACAAAAGCTGTTTTAAAATTTTCTTAAACTTTGAGTAAGGATATCTCGACAACCACCAAGCCAATTTTGATGAATTTTTTTTATATAAATTCTACGAATCTGTAGAATGCAAATAAAAAAATTCATCAAAATTGGCTTGGTGGTTGTCAAAATATCTTCGTTTAAAGTTTTTAAAAAAAACTCAAAAAATATATCAAAACAAAAGCTGTATCAAACTTTTTTTCAAACTTTGCTTCAAATAAAAAAAATTTTATCAAAATTGACTTGGTAGTTGTCGAAATATCCTCACTCAAAGTTTGAAAAAATTTTGGCACAGCTTTTGTTTTAACATAAATTTTGGGTTTTTTTAAAACATTAAGCAAAGATATTACAACAACCACTAAGTCAATTTTGATGAACTTTTTTTTATTTGCATTCTACAGATTCATAAAATTTAAATAAAAAAATATTCATCAAATTTGGCCCAGTAGTTGCAAAGATATCTTTACTCAAAGTTTTAAAAAAATTGTATAGTTTGTTTTGATAGACATTTTGATTTTTTTCAAACTTTAAGCAATGATATTTCAGCAACTACTGGGTCAAATTTGATGAACTTTTTCCTGTTTGAATTTTACAAATCTATAGAATTCAAAAAAAAAAATTCATCAAATTTGGCCTAGTAGTTGCTGAGACATAATTGCTCAAATTTTGAAAAAAAGTTAAATTTGCAGGGTATAGTTAATAAATTAGGGGGTATAAAAAATAATCTCTTTAAAGTATTAAGTAAATATAAAACATTTTATATAAATATCTATTTAATTTACATATATAAAAATAGACTATGTGTACAATGTGCTCCATGTGCACTAGAGTAGACAGAAAAATATAATATATATATATATGTATATATGATATGTTTTTTGTGAATTATATATGAACATATGTATATTAAATTTACAAGAATGAATACCTTTACAGGCTATAACTTTTTAAATTTTATATGTTTATTCTTTTTTCTTCTAAAATATCTAGTGCACTATAGAGAAAGTTGATCATATTTGGAAGAAATCTAAATATAAGTATATTTCTTAACTTATATAGTAATTAATTTATTTGGCTTCAACCTATGTTAAAAGTATGTCATATTTGATATCAAAATTATGTTAAGATTATATATTAATGCAATTATTAATATTTTTATTTCCTCTTGTCTGATATAACATTTGCTTAAAATTATTTAATCTAAAATTTATTCGATTTTATTAAAATATATAAAATTCAAAATACTGATTAAATTTTCTAAAAGAGCTTATCTTTTATCTGTAAGAATATTTTTATATACAGAGAAGCTTTGCTCAACATTAACTTCTAAAATAGAAAGCCAAATATAAACCAAAGCTATTTGCAACAAATTAGGAAGTTGCATGGCTTTTTTCTTCTAATAAGAATCTAAATTAAAATTATTATTATAGATAAAAGCTTCATCCATTTTACAATAAACTCTCCACTCATGTATAATAATATTATTTAGATTTTTAAGCTCAGAAATACATTTGTACAAATTAATATTTTGTTGACTTTGTTGTGAATGAAAATACCAGGGATCAAAACATTAAATTGTCTTAAAAAAGATAAAGAAGGATGTTGATTGATGTGTTTTTTAAACTTATTTAATGCTGATTGATATGCCTCTCAAAACCCGACTATATATTATGAAGAATCTATATATGATATATTAAATATAGTTAATACTTTATTATTTAAAGATGGATCAACGGTACCAAATTTAAGTTGTGCTTTGAGTTGTGCTAAATAATTTAACACCAAAGATGCTACAGATTTGTTGTAAATTTTAAAAAATTCTAATGTATTAAAAAGGCTATATGTACAAATAAATAAATATGTATATTAATAATTTTTTTTAGATAAAAAAATCCTGTTATTATTACCTTTGTGCATTAAATGTGATAAATAAAAATAAAATTTTAAATTCAGATACAAGAACAGGATCTTTAAAAATAGATATTAATTTTTGTACTGACTTGTTTATATTACTGTTACTAATAAGCTTCTCATTTAAATAAAAATTCTTTAGTTGAAGAATATATTTGTTAATCCAAAAAACAAAATTGAACCAAAAATTTTATCTTGCTTTAACAGGAAATGAAGGTAAGGTCAATGATATCTCAAGATTTTGTGAATTTAAAAAAGAAATCTATTTTTGTTTATGTACATTATTATGTATGAAAAAGGCTTTAATTTGCATTACTATGTTGTCTAATAATTTAAAATTTTTATGGCTCATCTATGTTACACTTACCAAATTTAATACATGCATCAAATAATGATTATGTCTTATCTGGGTTATTAAAGGAGATAAAATACTAAATGCTTTTAACAATAAGAAGCATTGTCTAAAATAATAAAAATAATATTTTCAAATGAAATGTTATAAAGTTGGAAAGTTTTTATTACTAATTGCGCAATAGTAGTACTATTAACAGCATCTAAATACTCAGTTTTAACTAGCTTGGTTGTATTATAAAAACTAAATAATACATTTATAGCAGTCATTTCACAAATATCAGGTGATTTGTCAATAGTAATGGAAATTCATTTTCTAACTAAGAGTTGTTTTAAATTCTTGATTTCTGAATTAAATACAATGAGCAAGTATCTGCTATGCAATTGAGTTAGTGCTCGGCAAAATCAAACAAAAACTCGATTATTGAGTTTTTAAATCTATCGATTTATAGTATTGTGCTTCAATTATAAAATTCATGTTTACTCTAATCTGACTTTAAACTTCATGTTAGTTACCATGAAGTCTAAAGTAAAATCAGATTCTTGTTAGATTTATATATAAACTATAAATAAAAATTTGTATTTAATGCACAATATTGTAAATTGATAGATTCAAAAACTCGATAATCGAGTTTTTGTTCAATTTTGCCAAGCACTAAATTGAGTAGATTTAATAATAGAGCCACCTATTATGTATACAAATAATAATTAATTAATTAATATTTAATTAATATTTAATTAACAAATTAGAATCTTTACTAACAAAATTAGCTTACCATTTTTACAAAACTTCAAGAAGAATAGTTTAAGCTTATCAACTTTCTCAAGTGGAATATTAGATCGAGTTAAAGCATGAATTAAATCTATATTAATTGCATCACATTCTTCTCAATTAAAATTAATATTAGAAGCTGGTTTATTAGTTTCTTGTGAATTTCTTTTATCAGTTTTTAGATGTTGGTCAAGTAAAAACTTATTTTTGTAATTTATAATACATTTACAAAAGGTACAATATAAACTTTCACCTTCAACATAAAAGTTTTTTTTGTACTCTTCATTTTCATTAACATAGTCATTGGGTGTAATTATTTTTGAAAAGCAAAAAATTAAAAAACATGAATTTGCAAATTTTTTTTTTTAAACTTTATTAACAATTTTTAAAACTTATATTGTTGTACAAAAAATAAAAATAAAATTTTATTTTATATTGTTAATTTTCTCTGAGAGTAAAACTAATTCCAGAGAACTTTGGTCTTCTAATGATAATTTTCTCTAAGAGTGAAACTAATTTCAGATTCTAATGCTAACCGGCAAAACTAATTTCAGATTCTAATGCTAAAAGGTAAAACTAATTTTAGGTACTAATGCAAAGGCGAAACTATTTTTAGATAGTTTTGATTTATTATATGATAAAATAAATATTAATGTCTTCTTTTGGCAAAGAGTTTGAATGAAATCTATATATATTGTTATAGAATGAATTAATTATTAGTTTATTATTTTATTATTTATTATTTATTAATTATTATCTTAGAATATTAT
>CAJVPY010001955.1:0-17619 GCA_910591965.1 Dentiscutata erythropus | reverse complement strand
ACTCTCAAACCCACGTTACCTTTACTAGATCGTTGCTTTTAACTTTCACTTACTTTTTTTTAGTTTTTATTGCTTAACGTCTAGGAATTGTAGTTCGGTATTTCTTAAATTACTTAGTTACATATATACCTTTGCTGGGTAAATCGTCATATAAAAGCTGTGGGATTCACTGGGATTCAACTGATATTATTAAAATACCATACGAAACCCTCAAGTTTACGAAGCACTACTCCATGTTTTAAAGTGGGGTAAGTAACGCAAGCTTTTTGAAAAAGTACTTTATAATAATATAAAAAAAATTTTTATGAATTGTGTAACGGATCTACAAATAATGTGACGGTTCCCCCTGTTCTACCATTAGATGCGTTTTAACAAGCTTTACAAAAGTCTCTTAAGTTAGAAGGGTGATTAACTTAGTATAAAAAAAAGTTTTAAATTCGTGCAGGCCACATTCGCACATAGTAAATTTATATAGTAATCTGAGTCACATTTTACTATGATACTCTCTGGCTTACTCGAGAACTCCCAATTAAGAAAAACCACTCAATTAACTCCATCTATCTATATACCTGGATTTTTTGCAAAAGCATCGACAACAAGAAAAAGAACATTATATGGAGGCTTGCCTACAGGGCTCTATCTCTGGGCTATAAACTCCAACATATATCTTTGTCAGAGTTAGGGTTATGTCCCTGGTGTGAAAACAGTATTCAGACCCCAGAGTATTTTGCTATAGAATGTAGAATTAGTAAAACAATTTGGACAGAGGTTTATAAATTCTTGAAGATCCAAGAAAACTCAATAATACTGAACACTATAGAAGAAATTTTTATGAAAAACAACATTACACAAAAAAGATACCATACAACAGCCCAATGGCTAAATATAATAGCAATCTATGAAATTTGGTGTTGGTATACCAATACCAAATAGGGAAAAAATGATAGATCAGAATCGACTATTTCAACAATCATAAATAGTAGAGTTGCAAGAGAAATTAAAGCACTAAGCCTCAATTTCCCATCCAACTGACTAAGTAAAAAAATTTGTAAATATCTAAACTATAAATAGACTAATTAATTGATAATCCATTTGTCATCTGGAGGAGATTTGCAAAATTTTATAAGTAAAATTTACTATTGGCCCAAATGTGGCGTGCACACATCTAAAACTTTTTTTTTATACTAAGTTAATCACTTTTCTAACTTAAGAGACTTTTGTAGAGCTTGTCAAGGCACATCTAATGGTGGTTAGAGCATCAAAATCGGCTTGGTGGGTGCCAAGATATCTTTGAAAAATGTTTCTTTTACTATGTAAACTTCTTTGTAAAGAAGTTTATATAGTAAAAGAACCATTTTTTAAAGATATCTTGGTACCCACCAAGCTGATTTTGATGCTACCATTAGATGCGCCTTGACAAGCTCTACAAAAGTCTCTTAAGTTAGAAAAGTGATTAACTTAGTATAAAAAAAGTTTTAGATGCATGCATGCCACATTTGGACCAATAGTAAATTTTACTTATAAAATTTTGCAGATCTTCTCCAGGTGACAAATAGATTATCAATTAATGATAATAAAAATACACCACTAGCATTCCATTTGCTAATTATAGCATGGAAAAGTTAAAAAAAAAAAGATTTTAATCTCCCATATTCAACAATTAACCAACTTATTAATCACTATCAATCTCCCAGTTCTAATTCTATTTATCAAATTATTCCTAACCCAAACAAATCTACAATACAAAGTCTTTACAATAATCATATTCACTTTGTAAAACAATTTCTAACTACAACAAATAATAATCTATTACCATAGAATAATATCTACCAAAACTCCAAGCTGGTTTAAAAATCTACAGAATCAAATATCTTCCTCTCCTATTTCAACAACTTTTCCAAACCTTAAACTTAATAATATAAACCTATTTATCAATACTTTTTATTTTTTACCTCATTTAAATAATAATAATTATTGGCAACTTATATAAATCTCACAACAATCCTTCAAATTTCTTAATATTCCCTATAAACAATTATAAAACTGGCCAAATAACTATTTCTGACAACACAACAACAATAACAGATATATCTCAATTAAATACTATCAATCTCTACAATCACCTATTCTCAACAAAAATACCAATAACACTTAAAATTGACTTCTTAAAACTACAATCATTATTACAAATTAATCTCAAATCTCTAATACAAAAACTTATTTCCAATCCAATATATATTAAACAAATATTTTCCATATGGGGGGAGTCAATGGAAAAGGAACAAATCATTTTTAGTAAAATTTTTTTAATTTTTAAATTAAAATATCTCAACAACTATTTAATCAAATTTGTTAAAAAATTTTTTATTTTAATCTTGAAGTTATATAGAATTAAAATAAAAAAATTTTATTAAATTTGATAAAATAATTGTCAAGATATTTAAGCTTAAAGTCAAGAAAACTTTTACTTAAAAAAAATTTGTTCCTTTTCTATTGACTCACCCCCATATATAGCCAATCTCAAAATATAACAACCAACTTAGATACTCCTTTACAATATTATATAAATACATCACTTCCCAATTCTTCAACTACACCTTTAGTTGGCATCAGTTAGTTCACACTTAATCATTCTTCTCTCAAATTTAATACAGCGATTTTTAATCAATCAAATATACTTCTAAATAATTATCTTATTACTATTATCAATTCCATCCAACAACTATATAGAAATTCTTACAACCAATTATACTACTATCCAAACAATTAAATGCTTACTTTACCCAACACCAACTAAAATTAAAATTAATCAAAAAAAATGGCATCTATTATATATCATAAATACAATAATTTTTCAAAATTCCCTTTACTTTTCAATATCCAAAACCAAAGCAAATAAAAAAACATACCATATATTATTAGTAAGAATCTAGCTAATAACAGTACTTTAAATGAACTAATCATCTTCAATTGCTCTAATTCTAACCTTCCTATTAACGAACTCTTTCCGACGATCATTTGGACCACAATTTCTAAAAAACTTTTTACTAGAAAAAAATACAGTATACTAGAATAAAGTTGACGACTCTTATGTAGGACGTAAGAAAAAAGACTGTAAGTTAGCAGCTATTATTTAGAGGTAGTTCTCATACACTACCTGCTAACAGCCTCAGAGTTTATCACTAGTGTTCCAAATCATTAGTTGGAAAACCGAATAGTTGACAACTTTTCAACTAACTGGTTAGAAAATTTTTTAATCAACTAACCAATTTATAATCAACTAGTTCAACTATGGTTAACTGTCAGTTGTCAACTAGTTGTCAACTAACTGGTTGTCTATGTTAATCAACTATACAACTATTACACATATTAGTTAATTTTAGATTAATCTGATTCTGCATTTTTACGTACAATATTTAATTAGACATATTAAATTTAGATTATGTCACAGTTAGAAAGGCTATCAGGATGGACTATGGCAATGATCGTAAAACTTTTAAAGGCAGGTATAAAAAAAAGATCTGTTGTAAAAGTTTGTTGATTAATTGATGATTCTCCAGTCAACTGATGCGTGATCTTAGTAAAAAGTAACTCAGATTACTATATAAATTTACTATGGTGCGAATGTGGCGTTCGCCCAAGGTAAACTTTTTTTTATACTAAGTTAATCATCTTTCTTGCTTAAGAGACTTTTGTAAAGCTTGTCAAGACATATCTAATAGTAGTTAGAGCGTCAAAATCAGCCTGGTGAGTACTGAAATATCTTAAAAAAACCTCTCTTTTACTATGTAAATTTCTTTGCAAACAATACTACTACAATATTATTGTTTGCAAAAAAATTTACATAGTAAAAAAGAGGTTTTTTAAAGATATATCAGTACTCACCAGGCTAATTTTAATGCTCTAATTACTATTAGATGCATTTTGACAACTTTACAAAAGTCTCTTAAGCAAGAAAGATGATTAACTTAGTATGAAAAAAAGTTTACCTTAGGCAAACGCCACATTCGCACTATAGTAAATTTATATAGTAATCTGAGTCATATTTTACTAAGATTATGCACCAGTTAACTGGAGAATCATTAATTAATAAACATATATCTTACTCTTATATAAACTATACTGAATTACTCTATTGAAGCATATTCCACTTCTACACCACTTTATATCTATTCTGACTCTATATAGATCCCTGTTGCCATGTGCAATATTGCAAGTACTATATTTCTAAGAAGGCTATAGTCTACTTGTAACAATATGAAAATAAACTTTACTATAGCAGATTGAATATAGGTAATTTGAACATTTCAGTGTCACAAAAAGCCAGATTAGCTAATACTTGTAACTTAGGCAGACTTTAGATAACTTTAGTTATTATTATATTTTCCCTGTGAGTTAAATATTTATACCTAATAAAGTATTGGCAAAATTGCTGAATTGATAAAAAAAAAAAAAAATTGTTTCAATATATACTATTTCAATTTTAAATTTATTATTTATTCTAAATTATATAATTATTTCTATATATTATTGTATAGGTTTTTAAGCTAGTAGTAATATAATAAAAATTTTAAAACCAAAATTCAAAGCTATTTTTTAAATAGATGATTTTTATTTGTATAGTGTGTTTAATATACAGTTACACAAATTAAATAAAAAATACAATTTGTAGATCAATTTTGTACTGTACAACTAAAACAAAGCAAAATATCTCAAAATTTTGCTTATAAAACTTCTTTTTAAAAACTAAAAAAAAAAATTCTTTGTAAAATTTTAGTATAAACTATCTAATACCAACTCTAATAATAGTTAAAATTGGTTTTATTTTAATAAATATTGTTGATTTATATGTTACACAAACACTGTGTATAAACGCATAATATAATAAATAATCTTAAAATAAACTATTTTTTAAAATATTATATCTTATATGATATTAATAAATAAATAAATAGCCTCTTTAAAAAGAAGTTTGAGCCTTTGGGTCATTCAACTTTCAAATTCTATCCCTGCTGGTGAAGGTGCAAGTTTATGACCCTCACTAAAATCATACCGAGACGATAACGATCAATAACATACAAGACCTCACCTTAAAAAAAAAAAATAATAAATAAATTAAAAAAATTATATACAGTATATATATATAGCTAAAATTAACATTTAAGGTTTTATTAAAAATTTTAATAATAATTTTTAGCAAACAAATTTGCCGCTCTACAGATTAAGAGATAAATTTTACAAATATATATTTTTTTAAATAAACAAAATTTTGGCTTTATAAACTTAATTCATTTAACAAATATATAATATATATAAAAAAGATCAATATTTGTTTTTAAATGAAGATCGTCCGATTGCACAAATTAAAGTTTTTTTACATAAGTGCAAGACGTCACGTCACCGCTTAAATTTTTTGAAACAACAATAACAACACAAATTTCGTCATGATAAAATTCGACAAATTTCAAAATGAGCTTAACGTTTTCTATCGTAGACCCCACAATATACAGCGTCAATCATTCTGGGCGTAAAATACGTCGAAGAAACCCTAATATGAACTATCCATTGTTTCAACTCCATCTTCTCACTTGACAAAATATGGTTGCTCTGCTCCGACCATGCATTAATAATTCTTTACATTCTTTAATTATTGTAATCATTGCACGCATATATGTAATAATGATAAGGTAAACCCTATAAAACGTTTTATTTCCCGTGTAACAGAATTATAACAAATTTAGAAACGAAATACCGAATCGTATCCAAAAAAATCACTATGCATTTTCTAAAAAAAAAAAAAAAAAAAAAAGAAAAAAAGAAACACCATACTCTAACTAATCAGGATCCGATAAGTCACACGAAATAGTAGCTTTGGAATGTTTTAATTAATTAATTAATTAATCATTATATAACTGCCACTCATGATAGTTTGTAGTGTATGAATGGTGACTTGAGGTAGTATATATAGTAGCTGAAGGTGAGGATGATGGTAAAGGTGGTCGATTTCCCGTTGTTGTAGTTGGTGAAGGCGCAATTGGAATATAATGTCTTTGAGATGAAGACTGCGGTGTAGGAGAATTCATTTGGTGTAAATGTTGCGGCATTGGTGCAACGATCGAATGAGATCCTGTTTGAGTGTGATTTGTTTGTTGCGATAGTTGCGGAGAACCAAATGAATAGAAATTATTTTGATATTGAGTTGAAAATGGAGGATGTACAACTCCTGGAGTGTTTTGATTTACAACCACCACACCATTTGATAAAGAAGACTGAGATGGAGGTGGAGGTCGTGTAATCTCAAGCAATCCTTGAATAGGGGGTAAATTTACACCGGTTCCCGGAGGACCATTAGTAGGTTTATTCCCAATACAGGGGACAGATGGACGAATACTTGGAGATAAATCTTCAGGAGTATTGTGAAATGGTCGATAACAATTTGTAGAATACTGGTACGTATTAATTGGTGAATACTGAAGCCTGTTGCTCGGAGTTTGCGCCGTATTTAATGGATTATTTGTAGAAATTGAAAGATTATGAGTCGATGAAGATGATGATATTGGTGTAAATTTTGGTGATGATATGACAGTTTTTTGTGTGGAAGATGACGAGAATTGCATAGAGGACGTATTTTTTTGATTAGAATTAAAAGATGATCCTCCCATCATTGAAGTAGAACCAGAACCAGAACCAATAAACGGTTTTGATTCAGGAAAAGATGCAGCTTGTGCAAGATTTCCTCCAAAAGATTTGACTCTTTTTGCATTCGGCGCATTGCGAGAAGAATCTGTGCTAGTTTTCTTTAAAGGTTGTTTTGCTGGAATAACTACCGGTAAATTCTCGCAAATTTCTATCAAAGCATCTGTATCTCGAATTATTTTTGTGTCACAATCAACATCCGTTGGCCCATCCTTAGATTCATTAGTTGTAATCATTTTTTCTTCTATCATGTCATCTAAACGTGTATCCATAGGTAGAATTGATTTAGATGTTGATGATATAAAATCGATTGATTCGGATTCCTTCTTATAAGTAACAGGCTTTTGAGATGAATGCTCTGACGATGGAAACGTTGGTATCGCAGGAATTTCCATATTTACATCGTTATATTCGAAACCATCGCTAGTGTTCTGTCGATCATTATCTAAAGATTTGTGATTCATCCATCGAACTACATCATCAACATTTTCTGACTTTTTACAGCCTTTTTCCCTTTTGGCCATACGTTGAGTAACCAACTGATAAAAAGAAATTATATGTAATTTCATATCATATTTTGAAAGAACAAGATTCCAGAATGAAGGTTTAGTTTAATTCTATAAAAATAAAATACCTTTTCTATTAATTTTTCAAGTTTTCTCCGCCTCAGGTGTACATCGTTTCCATTATTAACATTATGACCTTGGCAAGTTGCCAATGCATCATTAACCCGTTTCATTATAAGTGTCTTGACATGATGTTTAGCGACAGCTAGAGACCTAAAATCCTGATCTATAGATCTGTCAAACTATAATAAAATAACTCATTGTTAATATTATAAATGTTTTTTTTTAAAGATATCGAAATAAATGTTCTTACCTGAAGCACACTCTTTTTAAGAAAATTCATAAGAAATGATTCATGTTGAGAATCGACAAATATTCGTTGCCCGATCCTATTATCACAATCTAAAACCTGACCAGAATAGGTTTGTTTAATCTCGCGGAGAACTGTCTGTTGCAATTGACGGATAAATGACATGTTTATGATCGCAACTTCTAACACATGACCGATATGGTCCAATAAAAAGACTACATTACTATACCATCAGAGCATGATTCAATTGTTGCATAACGTTTGAACACATGTACATTTGTCGGTTAACGGTAAAGATGACTTTGTTGGCTTTTGAATCCTCTTTTTCTTTACCCTTCAAAATTCTACTGTTCTTTGACTTAACAGCTTGAGATAAAGAAAAGCTGTCATTATTATTAGGATTGGTTTCCACAGTCCGGAAAACACATAATGCGTTTATGGATCTTTCTGAAACTAATCCTCTTATATTAATTGGAGGACAAGATATTGTAGACATTGATACAATTACACCCGCACTATCCGGGTACTAACAGATAACAAATATCAGCAATATAAAAATCTTTAATTTAAATGAAATCTATTTAAATTTTAAGGTACCTGTGATTGTATTGACTGCTGTTTAATTATATCATATTGTGTGGGAATAGTATTTGAATTTGAATCAAGATTGCTATTTCAGATAAAAATGGCATAAAATTAATTCATTTGTATTCATAAAAAAAAATTCAGTTTTTTTAAAAAAAGTAAGTTGTAAATGAAACAAACCTACGATACCAGCCTATAAACTTAAGCCCCATTTTTTTGAATGTATTTATCGCATCTTCACGAGCTTGATCAACCTCTTGTACAGTATCGGTCAGTAACGAAGTAACAACTCTGAATTACATAAATCATAAATTTGAGAGATTATTATCCGGATAATTGCTGCGCCTTTAATGTGGTGACACCGAGTCGTAATACCTTTCAGATGCAACGAATTGACTAACATGACAAACAATAGTATTGTCCAATCGATCTACGTCACATGTCCCACCAAGATAACCGAGGACTTCATGTTTAGAGTCGGCATATGAACACTCTAGGAGAGCCAGAAGTATTGACTCATCAATAGACACACGAAAGTTACTGTGAAAAATAAATAAAATAACAAGTATTATATATAGAACATATAGTTAACTTTTAAAATAAACGTGAACCATTCCATCTTGAAAGAAAGGGAGCCGTTAAAGCCAGGTTCGATCACATATTTAATTACATTAAGGTTAGGGTCAGATTAGAGTCCGTATGGGTAGGGTTAGATGAGTTTTATAGGTAAAATCGTCCGTTAGATATATTTTCTTAATGCACTAAGATAGGTTTAGACATTCGTTTCTTGTATTTTTCGCATTTTACTTTTTCTTCGTCAGGATGATCCGTGTAAACAAAATTTCATAATTTTGATTGGTCAAAATCTTGTGATCGAACCTGGCTTTAACGGATCCCAAAGAAAGGAAAGTTGTATTTTCTATGGTATAACAAATACGGCAGCGGCAATTTCTCTGCTGACCACTCACAATGTAATTGGGAAGTGACTTGCTTACCCAACTGGGTCGTCAGTTTTCAAAGTTTCGTTCCTTGAATTTCGTATGTTGTTTTGCCCAAGATTGACAACTTCACAATGAGTATACATATATTCAGTACGGTACGATGGTTTGGTCAGTACTGTATGGTCTGTACAATGATTACTGGTAATAAATGAGTGCGGGAGAGTGAAAACCATAATTTCATCTGTATGTTACTGAAATTATCAAAACGCTGATCATTAATTTTTTGGGGGCTAAATTTTATTTCCGTTTTCACTCTCCCGCACTCAAATGTAACAGGTACGAACGTACATACCAGTCACCCGATTTGTCACATCTAAAATTTTATCATATGATCTTCGTAAATTACACAAATCTACGAATTTACATTTTTAAAAATTTTCTCTAAAACCTTAGTAAAAAGTATGCTAAACCTTATGCTAGGCTTCTTAAATGAACGGGATTTCTACGAATCAAACGGTATGAAAAATATAAAAAAGAACTTCTTATAAAACACCATGCTCCTGAACATTGCCAATTATTTACCTATCTTTGACGCATTCTTTTCCAGTTCGCAAATTCGTGGCATAAAAAGTGATTCAGTAGATGCATCAGTCCGAGAGCTTTCGGCAAGATGAAACTTTGAAAGACTGGTACATTATTAAAGTGGTGGAGAAAATCTGTTTTATAGTAAGTAGATCGCTCGTTAATTTGATGTAACTGATATTTAAGCTTTTCAAATTCGTTAATACTTACCATTATTTTACTCTTAATTAGTTATATTTATTAGAGGTAAGTTATTTGAGCTTATATTGTTTATTAGACGAAACTTTGGATTGATCAGAAAGTTTTGAACGATTGATATCATAAAAATAGTTCGTCTAACAATTCTAGTTGAAATGCAAATATTATTGAAAAATAATATATATTTAAACTTACAATATTATTAAGGATGTTAACAGTCTGGTAAATTTTGGTCCAAGTCTAGTCTGGTCTTCAGTCTTAAGACTTAGCTAGTCTAGGCCAGCCCAGGTCTATTAGTCTAAGACCGGACCACATAACATCCCTATACAATATTTTTAATTTAGGGCGATTTTTCTTATATAATACTAAAGATTCTTGGATTCGAAATATGAATTGTGTTTAGTCAGAATAACTTGTGGATCATGTATTTGTATTTTGTTCTAGTGGTTTATTGGGCAGGGTACTTGAAATATTGTTAATTTTATTTATTCATGTTGATTATGTAGACGTGGTGCTAAGAAATTAGACGAATTTGACAAAAAAAAATAAGATTTACAAAAAATTTATTTTCTTGAGAACTATTGAACAGAATTATATGATTTTGGTACCATTCGATTCGTCTCGATAAGATGAATTGAATAATATCAAATTTTCTCGAGAAACTAAATTTTTCGTAAATCTTATTTTTTTGTCAAATTCTTCTCTTTTCCACCTATTGAATTTTTAATAAACTGTCTTCAATCTACTTGGTTTTAAAAAATCATCTTGTTAGTAATAATTCTAATTTAACTAGCTTAACATTTTCTTCGTAATCACACAATTTCAAAGCCTGGTGAATTTTACTTAAAATCAAACCCGGTATCTTGCAGTTGTAACTTGCAACCTATAGTTCTGGTAGTTTCATAATTTTTCAAACGAAATTGGTAAGTTTATAGAAGCAGGATAATGAACAGTTCTACACGTATAAATGAAACAAAATGCTAACTTCAAGGGCCGCATTCTTTTCAAATTTGTTACTTATCTCATTTTAAATATAAAAATAAGAAAATATGTGTATCATTAGACTATACTTTATGTTTCGTGAACGTGGTTTCATTTTAAGAAACCCTTGAAATCGGAATTTAAACCGTTGCATGAAAAGGTCTATCATATGTATGTCGATCACTCAAATTACCCTTGTAATCTGTGTTACAAATCGGACAATTGCCGTGAGTTAGGGTTCGGGGCACGAGTAAAAAATTAGGCATGCCTACAGGGGCATGCCTCAAAAGATCTACATTAATTAGCTTAAAAGTAAAAAAAAATTGAAAACAAGTATTTAAATCTATTAATAAAAAATATCAAGAGATATTTTATCTATAAGTTTACTCTAGCTTTAATATAAAACCAGCTCTAATTAATTATTTTGTTTTAGATATATTTTTAAATAAAAAACAAATTAGAAAATTAGTTAATAATAAATATTACAACTTTAATATTATTGCTAATTTTTAAAAAATAATAAGTTAGTTCTAACTGTTGACTTTTAAGTATTAATTTTGTAAATTGTATATGTATCTATATATTTTATTAATATTAATTGTATAATTTTTTAAAAATATTGGTAACTTGAAAACTATTTATGTATCCAGTTACTATAATATTGTAGCTTCAAACCAATAAGCGTACAGGTTACACAATATAACTAAGGCATGCCCTATAGGCATGCCCCAAAAGGCTGTTTTGTTGCTGATTGTGATGTTTAGATGCGTCGCACTGATGCTGCCTGTCCTCTGACACGATTTGCCGTCACGACAAAATCCTAGTCAAATATTAGCGAATATAATATATACGCACAAATTGCGACAAGAAAGTTAACAAAAGCCTTGTACCTCCTAAAAAATAGCCAATGGTTTCACTTTGTTATCTGAACGAGCACCCACAAAATTGTCATACCCCCGTAATTTTTACTAAAAATAAAACCTCGTTATAGTTAGGGTTAGAATGAGAACAGTGTAGAGTTAGGATTGAAAATATTGGCGAAATTTCACGAGGAGCATTTTTAATTAGGCCGCAGAAGGTGATTTCTTAATTAAAATTTCGAGTTATTTCAGTTTTTGTTCGCTTCGATTGTTTACGTTACACCTGATCTTGAAATTTGATTGGTTAAAAATCACGAGAGGGTCCAACTTTGTGGGTTTGTCTGAACTGTTTATTTCCACCAATTATATTTCATCATATTTTTTTGCCTTGCAAAGTAT
The DNA here is from genome assembly GCA_910591965.1 of Dentiscutata erythropus. NCBI lineage: Eukaryota > Fungi > Glomeromycota > Glomeromycetes > Diversisporales > Gigasporaceae > Dentiscutata > Dentiscutata erythropus. The sequence goes on along the minus strand of CAJVPY010001955.1, from coordinate 5,501 downwards.
TGATACTGCTCAGATTTAGTGAAACAATTGTGATCTAACCTCTTACAAATTCAACCCTTTTTAAATTTTTTTTTTTTCTTCGAAAAAAGTATCTATCTGATATATACATACACTTTCAAATTTTTTAGAAATAAAAAATAATCATAAATGATCACATTTTTTTCAAACTTTCTATTTGAAAAAGTGACCTTTATAATTCTTTGTAAATTGATTATTGACAGAATTATTTGTCTGTTCTATAACGTATTATAATTCACCATAAATTAAAATTTTTTTTCGTAAATAAATAACTTAAAAAAATCACAACTTTCTCTTTTTTATTATTAAAAAATATGAATTTTTAATGAAAGTAATTCCATCATTACTAAACACTATATATATATTTATAGAAAACCAACACAATAGACAAGATAAAAAAGAAACATTTGCTAGAGAAATAGATATACTACATGATAAGTTCAACTATACTTCCCGAAGTGAATTGGAATGAAGGTTGAACGTATAAAAAGCAGATTTATACCACATAAAAAAAAAAAAAAAAAAGAAATCCATTTTAATTAAAACTATAATCACAGAAAGAAACCCCATTACCCTTTAATAGAGGTTTAAGAGTTAACTTTTGATATGGTGTAGATACTGGATCGAAATAATAACCTAAAAATAGTGGGAAAAAAGAATCTATATCAGAAAAATACCTAAACAAGGTTTTGAAAAGAACAAAATTCAAATACCTTCGATTGTTCCATCACTTCTCCTAATACAGATATAATAAAACCCTGCAATAGTCAACCCACTTTCTTGTGCAGTCACATTGACAAAATAATGTTCTGATAACCAACGAAATGCAATTTCAATTATTGGTATGTTTCAATAAAATTTGAATTTAACTATAATAAAAAGAATCAAATATACACCTTTCCATCTCATAAATATATATTTTTGACATGCTTCTTGGAACCACTCTTTTGTAGGTGTCCCCCTGATTATACTATAAAGTATTGATTAATATAAAAAAAGTCATTTATGGATTTACAATATTACAAATTCTAAAATTAAGCAAGATACCTTCGAACATCCATTTGGCGAAAAGCATCAAACTTTTTCCAATGTTGAAGATCAATATCGGGTGTTGAATTCCATTTGTCCGTCCAAAGTGAATGGTTGACAAAATCAATCATCTCACCTTCCCAATATGTGACAACAGTATTCGAGCTATTTGGTACATTTAAAGCCTCCATTAATCCAATTGCGGTACCAGTCTTGTAATTTACATAATGAACAGTCTACCATCATTCATTTAAAAAGTGAAGATTAACTAAATTTATTAAAATATAGGTTGAAATTAACTTTTCGAAACTTAATAATTTTCTCTCAATACAATACCACTTTAACTTCCCATTCCTCATCCCTTTGTGAAGGTTGTTGTGTATTCATCAAATTTTGTGTTCCTGAAAAGGTCATCCCAGCACGTAAGAAACTAGATTCTGGCAATCTAAATTGTCCCAATTCCTTTGAACCTGCACCATTAATGCTTTCTAAACCAAGCTCTTTATTATGTTTTACGTGCTGCGTAAGAAAAGAAGGTGTAATGGCATTTGTCCTTCGCAATAACCGCGAATTTAGTGGTGAAAACCCACGAATACGTTGTGACGATGATCTACGGTGGTGACGAGTAGTATATGGGTCGATAAGGCGTTGAAAGGCATGTCCAGCTGCTGGTGAAATATGTGGACGTTGTTCTTCGTCTTCAGAAGTGTATTCCCCGTCTAAATCCATATTTGTTGTGTTGAAATCGTTATTATTACGACGGGTTGACAGATCTTCAATAGCGTCATTAGCGGCCTCTAAATCTTCGTCGTGCGCATTGTTTTCTTCCAAATCACTGTCGAGATCGGGTGGTGACTCCGAAGCGTAATAGATTTCAGTTTCAGAATCGTTTGCAGCAAACATAGTGTCGATGTTTTGAACTGTTGAAGTTATATGCAAAAGCGGACGAAGAAGCGTAACTTTAAAATTTTAATTTGCTTTTCGATAGGTTGCGAAAACTTTCAAGAGGTAAAATAATGTATTATATGGTTGTACATGTATTCTTTCGAACTGCAGCGGTACACCCTTTTAAACTTGTGAGAACTGAAAGTATGTAATAGTAATCGGCAACTGATGAAACCTTTTATGGAACTTTTATATTTATTACGCTACTCAAAACTAATGAAAAATTGGTTTAATTTTATTGGTGGATAAGTCGTTTACGCATGCCTAAGCCTCAATGCTAGTACAACTAAGTATATAGAGGTATATAAGAGATAGATATATGGTTTTCTTAGTGTACTTTTAATACAATATAGTAAAAAATACTTGCCTCTCCGATTTGTCAATTAGTAATAATTCTTAATTACAACATCCAAGATACGTATTAGATACGAATGAAATATAGTTCTTCTCCATTAAAATACGTAATTGTCGGTATAATTTTGCGTTATGTTTACTAATAGTTAAATCTAGAATCATTATCTATTTTTATAAACAATGTATATATATACTATATATATATATATATATATATATAGTATATACGTACTAAATCACACCAGCAGTATCCGACACCACATACTGTATAATAATTTTATTAATAAAATTTAGAGTTAAGGGCTTTATGTCAAAGTAAAGAGTCTAAATTAGAAATAAAATAAGTATTTTGGATACGTATTTTTATTTAAATACTAAATATATATAGCAAATGTGATGTTTAAACACAGGGCCACGAATACGTATCAAATTTCAAATCTTTATTTGGGTATCAGCAAAAATTTGGAAAAATTTGGATTTTGGCCGGCATTACGAAATTAACTTTATAATTTAGGCCATGCCACATGACTAACAATGGCCGTGTCCCTACCTGGTGCTTTGATAGGCCCATAGCTGATTATTCCCGATCAAAGGCGATTTTGGACCAATAAAAGAGATATTATGTAGTAAAAATTTGGATTTATTTGGATTTTGTGCAAATATTTGGAAAAACTTATTTCCAAAATTTTCCGTGGCCCTGGTTAAACATTACTGTACGTATAGGATTTTTTTAGACAAATTTGTCTAAAAAAATTATATGGGCTAGGTGCTGGAAAAAGGAACGAAATTGAAAATCATATAAATCTTATAATAGATCATAAGAAATACAAACTTTAAAGGGCTATACTGCAAAATTTTATTAATACAACTACTTTTGTGTCTTAAGTGAGAAAAGATCCTAATCTTACTCTAAATTGATTTATGTAAAAAAAATTATTTTGAAAAAATTGTCAACTTCGTTCCTTCTAGCCCATATTTATACGTACAGTAATTTACTTTTAATATATATATATTTAAAATAAAAATATACTGTATTATACTGTATACTGTATAATAAGAATACATTTATTTCTTATCTGGGTGATTTTTTTGATATTTCTTATACATACTGTATACAGTACGTAGATTTTAAAATTTTACTAATATATAAAATCAACCTTTGAAATTCTAACAAAAAATAATCTTTATACTGTACTGTACAATTTTATTCTAAGTCCAACGCTCTAATTCTTAACCCTAACCCTATTAATGGTTGGTTACAAATTGTTTTTAAAGATGAAGTATTTATCTAGAAAAAAATAACTTATTTTTTATACTAAAATAATATTCGATTTTACGGTTTTACTAAATCACACCTGTTAACACCATCGCTAATTAATTAACACAGAATGAACTAAGTAAAAATGTTCAGCATCCCAAAACCTCACCTTAACAAAAATTTAAACCTATAATACTAGTTTATCTTAACCCAATTTTACTTATAAACCTATCAAAAACATATACAGTATGTGGTGTTAACACTACTGGTGCGATTTAGTACTATAAATACTGTACGTATGTTATAAGAAAAATTTAAGCTGCTTATAAATTAAAAATTAAATAAATTTTTAATACATTATATACGTAGTGGTAGATACCGGTAAATACCGTTAGGCTAATATGCAGGGTAAATACCATTAGACTACTATTAGCTAAACCAATAGAATCTATTCATTATACTAACGTAATGTCATACATTGCTGTCTGCTATTATTATATAACTAGTAGATCTACCCGGTAGCTACCGGTAGAATGACCATTTGGTAGAATTTCCATCACTACATATACGTATATACTGTATATATATACAGTATATATAGCTAATTCTATAAAAAATATTATTATTATTTTAATAGTTGTAAAAATATAGTATATAAATTTTTTTAAAAAAAAACCAAACTTTTATTTAAAGATTTATAATAATTTAAAATATTTTTATAATAAAATTTATAAAAATAATTGATGCAATATCTAATTTGACACACAATAATACCTTTAAACTGTCAAATAGAATTATATCCATCTTTGACAAATAAAATAAGCAGCATCAATTAGACACTGTATCAAATTAGAACATTTTTTTAAACAAATGTTAATGAATAATTTCTCTTGATATAGTTATCAGAATTGGGTAATTTTGGTGCCATTCAATTCATCTCGATAAGACAAATCGAATGATAGTAAAATCATCCAATTCTGTTTGGTATATCTAGAGCTCTTACCCGGGTCGAAAACTAGTGACCCAGGTTAATAATTACGAGTCAGGTATCAACAACTACCCCAGTAGCACCGACAGATTTTCACTAATCAGCATAAATTGAACAATTAGATTTTAAGATCAGGTGTAACGTGAAAATCATATGTTTTTTAAAAAATTTTAATAAATAGCAAATAACTCAAAATTTTATATAAGAAATTACTTACTTTGTATTAATAAAAAAAATTGTTGCTAAATTTTGGTATAAAAAAAGCTCTGATATGATTATAAGTTCATAACCTAATCTGAATATAATAGTTTGTTATTTTAAAAATCATTGTTTTGATCAAATCTGATTGGTGCCAATCAGTGAAGATCTGTCGGTACTACTGGGGTAGTTGGTATCAACCTGGATCATGACCCGGGTTAATATATCATGAAAAAATTTTTAAAGTTAGCATTAGTGTAACAACCTTTATATAAAAATTTATGCAACCTTTAATATTAAATCTTTAAGAGAAATGATTTGAATGCTATTGATATCATAATAAAGTTGGTAAGCATTACTATAAAAGATTTGATCACCTAAATTTTTGCTCATGTTCATGAGTTTACTTCATATACGCATGATCTAAATCCTTATCAAGTGCCAGATGCAACCCTTATATAGAATTATGTTTAGTTGGTAAATATTATTATAAAGATTTGATCACCTAAATTTTTACTCATGTTCATGAGTTTACTTCATCTATATATATACGTATTATCCAAATCTTTACCAAGTGCCAGATACAAACCTTATATAGAATTATATTTAGTTAGTAAATATTATCTTAAAGATTTAAAAAAACTCTTTCCCGTAGATCCCAAAACACTAAGTAAACAAATAAATCGCAAAAATAATTCAAAAAACCATCAG
>CAJVPY010001954.1:0-17619 GCA_910591965.1 Dentiscutata erythropus | reverse complement strand
GACCACATAATAGACCCGGGTCTTGTACTTTTTACCTTTCACTGAATCCAAGTAACAGACCCGGGTCTACTAGAAGGGGGGTCTTCTATAAAGGGGGTGGTTTATGTGGCAATTTACGGTACTGTATATTGAATGCTAATATTAGGGTTGTTAAAACTTACCTGGCAATTTAATTTACATACGTAGTATATAAGTTACATGTAAGTTACAGTAACTTACATATACGTAACTTGCATGTAAATTACTGTAACTTACGTAATAGTAAGTTAAGTGTAAGTTACAGTAAACTTACACGTAAGTTAACAACCCTAGCTAATATATAATATATATATTGTATTATAATTTAGTAAAGTTTTATTTATCACTATTTAACTTTATACAAAGCTTTATTAAATATTAAAATATATATGAGTGTCGCCAAAAGAAAATCCGACAATTTAAATATAGTCTATATTTAAATTGTCGGGTTTTTTTGGCGACACTCATATACAATCAAATTTCTGTGATTATATCAAGTTTGTGACTGTATCAAGAGTGACTATAACGAGGTTTAACTGTATATACGTATAAAGTTTAAAGCCAAATTTTTGTTTCTAAATTAAATCAAATTAAAATTTTTATCTTTTATGAATTGCATATATATAAAAAATTGGATGTATCAACTAATTTGATCAATACTGGCAACATTTTGAACCCTTGTAAAAGAATATAATCCATGCCTTTAGCATTTCCACTTGAATTTCGAAAGAAACTTTCACTTTTATAATTGCTTTCACTTATCGTGTACATATTCGATATAACTATTATATACCTAACGTATTGCTTTTATTCAACACATCCTGTATAGTTGTAATCTTAATTTATGGCATTAATTTAAGTTTGATTATTATTATCCTAAATGAAGTAAAAATTCCAATTCCCAAACCTGAGCTATGTCGTTTCAAAAAAAAAAATTAATTATAGAAATAGATCATCTCGTAACGGTGGCTCCTCTCCTTTTTGTAAGTTCATGATCTCAGTTAATGCCTCGTATACCTAAATAATCATCGTATATTAGCTTATATAAATTACTCCAATCAGGAAATATAGATTTTTATTTTTTTTTTTACCAGTTTTATGTGTGCATTAATTTTAGAAATGTCTTGAGTGTACTGGTCTGATTTTCTATTAAAAAATTTATAAATAAAAAAGTGGCAAATTGGAAAAAAAAAGTTCACTCCTTTTCTCTTACCTTTGTAATAATTTCTCTTTACGATCAATATATTTTATTGCCTCATCCAGAGTCAATTGCACATGAAACCCAAACCCAACGTTCACATAAATATATGTAGTATCGGGTCTACTCAAACGTATGCGTTTGAAAAACTTTAATAATAATCATCTTACTTTTTACTAATGGTACCCTTGAATTTTTGAACCTACATTTTCGCTTGTGCATAAAAATTTGATCCTAAATCAACCATAGTTTTTAGTTCTTTTAATTCATTTGATTTAATTAACTGGATATAATTTTTCAACTTCACACTTGAAAAAAAAAATTGGATTATTATTAAGTTTTTCAAAAAGAACAAACGAAATATATATTTATCAAACACTTTACTAATCAGACGTTTCTTCATATATCTTTTCACGTAAATCCCAGACTTGTTTTAAATCAGGTTCTAATTTTTCATGCAAAAATTTTTCGTATTCAGCAATTTTATCTCTGTCTTTTCCCATAATGATAATCAAGGAACTTTAGTTTATTTCTAAAGAATTATGAGCTACTATATCTCGTGTCAGGCGAGTTTCACGTGAATGTTATTAATTTTATCAAAGTATATAATTGGTAACAATTGTTTAGCTTTATCTACTATGTCATAATTGTGGTGGACGATTCGAGATGGTCCGTGATTCGGTACTACAGATCTGTACAGCCAATCATTTGATGCATTTTTTTGGCGATCATTAATTTATGGTGCTTTTCAATAGCGAATCGAAGATTTCAACATTTATTTCTTGTAAATGATATATAATTTGTTTCTTGTATCGATCTATATATATTTTTTCAAAAGAGTACTATATTCTATCTTCTTGTATAACAGCAATTTAAACTATTATAAATACTTTTTCGTAAATGGAACCAATAGACGCTAACGAGTATTTGATCCAGTACTTAGGAAGTACGATCTGTTTTTTATATGAATAAGTTATTATATGAACAAAAGTGTTGTGATTGGATCTAACGTGTTGTCTCGGTTTATTCTTTTCAGGCATTGATAACCTTCCTTCCGAAATTCACTATCATTTTACTGAGTTAACAAATAAGGATCAAGAAATTGAGCGTAGGTTCAATATTCAACTTAAATTTTTCGTGATATTATTATTCCTACTCTTTCACTCAATGTATATCATCGATGTATGAAGAACTGGCAGAGAGAATAGAGCGTCGTAAGAAAAGACTGTGGTGTCTATATGATGGTGTCCCACTTGAAGAAGATAGCGATTGTTCTGTAATGGAAAGTGTTTACGAAGATCAAGACACAGAGGACGATGACTCAGATAGTGAAGTCGAAGATCGTGACGAAGATGAACAAAGCGACGATCATATTGTTAAAAAGAAACGGCGCCGAGTGTCTCGCGTTATTACCGAATTCGAAGATGAAGAAATGTTAAAAGATAAGATAATTAAAGATTACGTAAGAGCTTCGCAATTACAAGATGAAAAGATCGAAATTGCTGATAAGGCTCTGGCACTGGTAAATGTATTTTAAACACTTGGTATAGTTATAATATTGTAATATCTTATTTGTACATTTAATTTAAATATTCACTATTTTCATAGGTCGAAAGGCATATAAAACGTCTTGATGAAGATTTTGATAGTCTATTTCCTCAACATAATCTTCGTGAAAATCTTCAGGAATCTTCTACTTCGGCTCCACCGAGCCCGTCCAGGTTAGAATTAGTGTCAAACCAGCCAACGACACATCACGTGAATACCACATCAACATCACAAGCAACTAGAACACAAGTTCAACCAATTCCAGCAGTAACACCTATGTCTGCGTCCACATTTCCTAATACATTTGATTATAATAAATTTTATTATCCCTCATCAAGTGCTGAATCTGAAGAAATTCGTAAGTTATATTAGACAATATATTTTTTGTTAGGTGTTTTTTTTTCTAAAATAAATTTTACTACGATTATATCAATACAGCATTACCATTTTTACCAAATCCAAGTCCGTCTGCAACACGGTGTAATAAAGGTATTATTACATATGATAGCTGTAATTATTCCTTATTTATTAACATATTATCTTTTTGAATACTACTTCACTGATAAAAGACTCTATGATCTCAGGTCGTCGGCCGCCTGCAGTACCTGTTAGTGGTAATAGTGCAAGACGTCGAAAACAAATGTTTGTTTTAAATTTTTTTATAAGAAATTACAAAAAAATAATATTTATTGTTTGCTTTATATTTATATTCTTTTTTTTTAAAAAAAAAAATAATAATTATAATAATCATAATAGTTCTCAGGGTAACATATCTACTTATATATCATCAAATTCGGATGCATCAATGAATAGCCATCTCTCGAGAGGAATCAAAGTACGAATGCAGAATGGTGAAGAAAACGGTCCATCGTCTGTTAATGATCAAATCTCGAATGGTGACATTGACCTAAATATATTGGATCCAAATGCTGATGCATATGAAAATACACTTATGACTGGCACCAACTCATTCTCATCAGGCTTTGTACAGCCTGTTGATCCGAATGAGCCAGTATATTGTATTTGTAGACAAGTCAGTTTTGGGGAAATGATTGGTTGTGATGGAGAGGTAAGAAAAATTTTAGATTCAAAATTTGTAATTGAAAATTAACTTTATATTTATATTTATATTTTTACAGAATTGTCCTATTGAATGGTATCATCTCGACTGTGTCGGACTCAAAGCTGTACCGGAGGGAAGGTGGTATTGTGATACTTGCATAGGAAATGCAACAAGCCAAATGAAAAAAAGAAAAAGAGGTCGGCCAGCTGGATCGTGAGTTGGAATATGGTTTTGTTGAATTTATTCACTTCCCTGATGCAAGATATCATTCGTTTCTCAAGTTATCGTAATTTATCCAATCCCTTCGAGAAAAAAAAAATACGAACCACAAATTACATGAAATTGTACGTTTTATAATCCTAATGTTCAAAAATTCCTCAACAATCACGTTCGTCTACGAAAAAAAAAAAAAAAAAATACGCACGCACGTACTACGTGCAGAGTACTCTAACTATGGCAAAAATCCAGATCACACGCCATTGTTCGACCAGTAAGAGAGACACACAAAGATCACAAGTTTATCGACCAATATTGACCAATCAAATCACAATTTTAGATTAAGTCCGTGAGGGAAATTTTACACAAAGGCGAATTTATCTAATGTGAAATACTAACAAATAACATTTAATAAATATTAATTAATATGTAAAAAGTAGTAATTTTGATATGTAAAGTAACATTCAAAAATAATAAAACAGCGATCCTAATTTATTCTCATTATTTATTACTGTATCATCGTTTACTCTACTCATTATTCAATACAGTATATATTTAAATATTATATCTTTCATATAGCCAGTCCTCGTTTTACAGAGGTTTTAGAGTACAAATCAATATGCAAATATATAAAATAATGCTAACATTTCTCAGTAGCAATATAATGATGCTTCATTAAAAATAAAACGCGCAAATTTGCCCGAATCGTCTCATCAAGACGAATCGAGTTAGATTAATGAATATCGCGAGTTACGAGAAATTTGCTCTTAACCTCATTCAGCATTCGATTATCTCGTGATGTTAAATATCGGATATTATCTCAATCTAATTTGTCTTACCTAATACCCCACTTACCTAGATAGTTCTAAAACCGGGTTTTATTCTGAAATTTTATTGGTTGTTTATATAATGACAATAATTTTTTCAATTTTTGATTGGGTGATCAGTCACGTGTATGAAGATTAATTTAAATAGTCCTTCAGACTTTTCCTTAATGATATATGTTTTATAATTAACATTAACCATACTATATAGTATCTTTATCCACACCATTTACCGATGTATAATGTAGTTTCTCTACTTCCGGCAACAATTATAATATCAGTACCCTGTGCACACACATCCATTATGTGAGAAGTTGCAAAAATTGCTCGTATCAAACGACAAGAGATAACATGCCATAGTAGTGTAGTATCGCCAATGGTTTTAAATGAGATATCGTTAAACGCAGAAATAGAGTCTGTAGATAATGTTAGTACTATTTATATAAAATTATTAACAATAAAAAAGTATAGACAAATTTGATTTCCTTACCATTTTCACATTCTTTTTCCTTATTTCCACGAGTTCCAGTTAATGCAAGTGATGATATAAAATCATTTTGAAAATTTAAACCTCGCATATCATCTTGATCTACGGCCACAATATAAACTGTACTATGACTTCCATCTGTAGCATCAAATGGCATGCTCGCCCAACTAGCCATTAACATCTCACCACTTTGCTGAGATAAAATTTGTGTGTCTTGTTCCCCTATATTAACGCTATATTTATCAGAAGGGTTTTCAATCACCACAACAGACGGCCCATTTCGCCCGACTAAAATACTCCCCCATTCAACATTTCCAGTATCATTAATGCTACTACTTTTCTTTACCAAATTTACACCGGTTGAATTTGGAATTGGAAAATCTTTTAACGGAAAGCACGAGAACACAGTATGATATTTTGTTTCAGAAAGTGCATCATCTAATGAAGTCTTACGTGATTTACTTGAAATTGGTAATATAATTGTTTTGATGCATGCAGATAAGATGAATAGGGTGGGAAGAGTTGTATAAAGAAGAATCGTGTCTGTCGATATCACTTGTAGATCTAAACAAAAAAATTTTTACTACTGTATAAAGATATTAGCAAATAAAATTTAATAAATATACCATATATTGTAGCTTCATTGATATTATTTTTCCATACAATGTTATTTAATGGTATAAGGCATAAATGACCACATTCACTCAAGCATCCAAGCCTTGGAGCTTGCGCCCGCATTTGTATAGTATTCACCCCTTTCTTATCACCCTTTTCTGTGTTACCATTACCAATTCTGTCTTCTTCATTTTCATCTATTTCAGTTTCAAAAATTTTGTTATTTATAAAATTATCTTCACGATGATAGCACCCACAAAATTTGCCTGCCAATAGTTTTTTAATTGTAATCACGCATAAGCATTCTTCATCTAATTTTGATTTGAAATTGGTGGAACTAAAAAAAATAAAACTCTGCGTAACGCAAAGGCTTGTTACTGGATATGAATTTGGAAGAGAGATTGTACTATGCCATTCAAAACGAAGAGAACTATCCCAATGCTATATAAATACAAAGGTCTTTAAAGATCACGTGAATTTTAGAATCAAACGAATATAGTTTAACATTAGGATTATGTACCTTTTTCAAATTCCATAAAATAATTTCATTCGATTCACACAACATTACAACTCTTTGACCATAACCTGTAATATATTTTGGACATGATGCGACAGAAGCGGTCAACCTATGTATGATTCACATAAATAAAAGCCTAAACAGTATAACTGATAAGGTACGAATAAAAAAAAAAATTTGATACTTGCTTGTTTTTTAAAGAACTCTTAAAATCCTTTACCAATCTTTCTTCACCAACTTGCAAAACGATTGGTATCAATCCAAAAGCCGATCCTCCATTAGAGTTTTCCAAATTCGGTAAAAATTCGTATGCTCGAACTTCGAAACTTCCAGCACGCTCTTTTAGGTGAATATGGAAAGTTACCACTAAAGAAGTTGTTGGTTCATTTGAATTATGGGGAACATCTAAGAGTAAAAGAAAAGTTGGATCATCATCTATACGTAAAGGAGGGCCGGTTGAAGCCTTTGGACGGTAAGTTGCGTTAACTAAAAAAAAAAAAAATGCAAAATATAAATTTTTAAAGTGAAAATAAGCAGTTACCTTGGATGGATGAATCTCAATGGTTCCATCTACATATATAAAAGCCGTTAATGACTGTGATGATGATTGAAGAAAGCGAAGGATTGGTTTTGTTGGTAGCGTGTATGATCTAATTGTCATCCTTGAACGCTAGGACGAAAAATTCATATGATATATCTTTAAAATTCGATAACTTGACAATCTGTCCAATCAAATTACCGGATCAAGTGTAACGTAACGTTATCTCCCATTCACGTATTCTATTTAGGTACCCCATATTTAAATGCGTAAATAAATAAGTACGCACATAGAATTTTATGTTTAGTACGTATAAGTGGAAAAGTACTTACAACTGATGTATCGTTGCTTACGCAGTCGATACATCAATTGTAGTAAAGCTTCGCTTATACCTATACGTAAAACCATTAAAAATTTATCATTATTATCCATAACGATAATTTATTTTTACGAGTTCTGGAGTTCACAAAGAAATTTCACGTGATTATTATGAGCGAGGGTAGTACATGCATAAATAAGTCAAGAATTTAGTAACGTGATTACCATTAAAGATCTTAATACATCAAGTGTCTTGATATAGTAAAGATTCGATAATACGTAAAAGAATTTAAATTATATGCAGTATTATTAAACTTTCATCTCGATGTAATGACTTGAGAGCTAATACTGTATCGTTTAAATTAACTCTAAATTTACGCAAGAAAAAAATTATAATTATTGAATTTCTCTTAGAACACTCTTTTAAAGCACTTTAAAGTATGTATATAGCATTAAATTAATTAGGTTTAACTGTTAATATATAATTAGCGTTAGCATTTGTTTTATAACGATAAGAATTCGGCATAACGATAACGATAATGTAATATAATTATAAAAAATTATTGAAGATCTAGTTATTATGTTTATAAATCATGATTCTAAAGTTTCTAAATAGAAATCACATAGCCACACATGTGGACGACAAGTAATGACAGAAAATGCAAAGTAAATGAAAAATGTCAAGAAACTACTTGTTCACCTAATTATAATATTTCTTATATGATTTTAAATGATTGAAACTGGTTATACATTAAACTGTTAGCATGATCTACCATATGAAGTAAGTGATAACAGTTTGTGTTCAGTAATCTAAGATCAAAAGCTATTGGTTCTCTTATCTGGTTTTTGATTAACACCTGTCGCTGGATTATTTGTCACTAGATGTCTACGCCATGACTGCGCCGTTTCAACTTCGTCCACTAATATCAAGCCAAATCTTCTTCATTTTTGTTTGACCTTTTTTTTGCTTGTGCACCCCTTCCTATCAACACTTTCTATCTCCTTTCTGCGGTCTTTTGTGTGAAGCTTTATAAGCGCTCACGCCGTGTTGTTCCTTCCCTAGAATTAGAATAATATACTATCATCATTTCACCATCAGCATAAACCATATACAAAAATGGGTCTTTCAATCTCTAAACTCCTTCAGGGCCTTTTTGGCAAAAAGGAGATGCGCATTCTGATGGTTGGTTTGGACGCTGCTGGTAAAACAACCATCTTGTACAAACTTAAATTGGGTGAAATTGTTACAACCATTCCTACTATCGGTGAGTTGCTTTGACTGGACATTTTAAGTATCTCTTAAGGTGCTTCTGAAAATTCTCCGTCTTTTTTTTTTTTTTATAAAATTCTAACTTTCAATCTTTTTATTTAGGCTTCAATGTTGAAACTGTAGAATATAAAAATATTTCCTTTACTGTTTGGGACGTTGGTGGTCAAGACAAGATCCGACCGTTATGGCGTCATTGTAAGTTTGCTATAGATTAAAATGATCATTTATATAAAAAATTTTTTTTTTATTAATGGGATCATTTGATATTGTGTCAATGTAAAGACTTTCAAAATACTCAGGGTATTATTTTCGTTGTTGATTCAAATGATCGCGAACGTATTTCAGAGGCTCGAGAAGAACTTCAACGTATGCTTAATGAAGACGAACTTCGTGATGCACTTCTTTTAGTGTTTGCTAACAAACAAGATTTGCCTAATGCTATGAATGCTGCTGAAATTACCGATAAGCTTGGACTTCATTCTCTCCGACAGCGTCATTGGTATATCCAAGCCACCTGTGCTACAAGTGGTGATGGTCTTTACGAGGGTTTGGAATGGTTGAGTACTAATTTGAAGCGAAAAGTCTAATAGTGATCCTAGCAATAATGAAAAAAATCGCCTAAAGCTAATTTTCGCTAAATCGGTCGATTTTCTTTTCAAAAATCGGTTGATTGATTTCTTATAATAATAATAATTCACACATAAGCTTTTGATCATTACAAAAAGTTTTTTTTTTTTGTATATTTATTGAGTCATACTTTTTTCTGTTTAATATCAAATATACATTATATTATTAGAGATATAGTGCAAAGCGATGTACTCAAGTAATGGATTTAGATCAATGAGAATTGTTACAATATTTTAATTAGGTTTTTTTTTAATTAGCACTATAAAACATAAACTGTAATACGGTTTTATTGACCGAAATCTGAAACTCTTATGGACTTTAGATTTCTCCAATATTCCAATAAAAAAGATTAATTTTATATAAATCTTTTCATTTGTAACGCTTTAGATCTGCCTAAGATCTTGACTCTCACTGAAATTTATTATTTATATTTGTGTCTCATTCTCATGAATTATTTTACGCGTCACTAATTTTAGATTTTTTTTGATTTAGTATGGCTATTATAAATTTGAGAATTTATTTGCATTGATCTACATGTAGATTTGCATTTCCATAACGCGGCTAGTCAAAATTTGAGAATTTTAATTATTCCAGAGATAACTAAAAAATAGTTCACAAATTCATAATCGATAAGTTATCGGCTTAGGATGACATTAGGAACCTATCGATTCAGTAATCAATTGTCCCAGGAATAATGTTTATTTGAATTTTATATTACAGTATTACGAAACCCAAAAAATTAACTTTGTGTAATCTTATTTTTTCGGTTTTACTAAATCACAACAGTGTTAACACTATATCTCAAAAACTAGATAATTAATTAACACCGGATAAACTAATAAAACTGTTCAGCTTCGCACTAAAACAAAGCTTTACAAACCTTTTAAAATAAAATATATAATATAATAAATAGATAAGGAAGTTAATAGAAAATAGACAAATTTTTTTTAAGTAAACTTTTTTAACTTTAAATTAAAATGTTTTTATTAATAATTATTAAACCAAATTTAATAAAAATTTTTTTATTTTAATTTTATATAGTTAGTACAGTATCTGGTTTATATATTTTTGTATTCTATATTTTCTCGAGTAGTCTTGAGCAAATGAGATTATTCTTTTTGTTTTGTAATAAATAAAGTTTAAATTACAGTATATATTGTCTTTTTGCCAAACTTTTGCCTCATTCTAGTGGAGTTTTAAATATACTCTACTTTTACTTCATGTATATTTTAAAGCAAAATTTTTGTATTAGGTATCATATAGGCTAGGTGCTGCAAAAAAAAACAAAATTGACAAAACAAAAGGTCTTCAAAAAATCAATCTTTATATTATAAATTTTATAATAAAGTATAAGAAAATACAAACTTTTAAAGAGCAATATAACAAAATTTTATTAATATAATTACTTTTGTATTTTAAATAAAAAACAATTTTAATATTATTTAAATTGATTTATATAAAAAAATTGTCAATTTGGTTTCTTTTTGTAGTATTTACAGTAGTTTATATTATCTTGCTATATTATATATAAAAAGATTATAATATAGTTTGATCTTTCTAAATACACTTTCTATAAGAGAAGTGTAGTAAATTACGTAATTAGGGTTTATATAGATCATACCCCTCTTCTCCTTAGTAATAAGGCTATTGACTAATTAAATTTTATCTTTATTGTTTTTTTTTTTTTTTGTTAATATTTAGTATAGATAAGAATATAAAAATATTACTGTATTAAGATTATTTAATATAAAAATAACTATTTAAACTAATTTAAACAAATTTGAGAATAGTTAGAGTTAGGGTAAGAGTTATAGTATAATTTATAGTTAGATTAGAGTTAGAGTTAGAGATTTTTTATATTAAATAATTTTATAATATTTATATATTCCTATCTATACTAAATAAGATCTGCTATATTTTTATTTTAGCTTAGAAATAGAAAGAGCTAAGCTTAATAAAAATTTTAAATAATTATAAAAAACATATAAAAAATTATTTTAGTATTTAAATTTGAATATTAGACAGTTTAAATAAGGAATAATATAGATTTAAAAATAATATTTAGATTTAGTATAATAATTAGTGTTAGGCAAATTAGTAGTTAACCAAAAATTTACTAGTCAAATTGGTTTAGTTAATTGATTAAATAGTCAAACCAATTAAATTAATCAAATTATATAAATATAATATATATGAGCAGTATTCTGAGAAAAGAGCCCAAATTGATAAAAAAAATTTCTTTACAAAAAATTAATTATCTCATAAACTATTGATTGGGATTGCATGATTTTAGTATTATCTGATTCATCTCATCAAGAGAAATTGAATGGTACCAAAATTATACAATTCTGATCAATAGTTTACAAGATAATTAATTTTTTATAAAGAAATTTTTTTTATCAATTTGGGCCCTTTTCTCAGAACACTGCCCATATATTATATAATAAATTAGGGTGTTACCAAGCAGCAGGTCTAGTGTTTGAATCTTACGGACAACAATTTTAAATACTGGGCTGTGTAAGTTAACAACTATCTTAAAAATGGCTTAGATCTACAATCTGCAATCTTAAGTAACACTATCTTAAATAAGAAGTAAGCTATTACAAAGTAGTAGAGTGTGGGTCCTGTATCTGTGTACAAGTTATACAGAGAAATATATTCCAGTAATTATCAGATACAAACTCTATAATAAGTTAATGCTATGTAAATCCTAAGAAGCTAGGATAACTGAAAACTTATTTGGGAAGATCTAAGTAGAGAAATAGCAGAAACTTTCAATGATGCTGCAGAATAGAACTTGGACAGCACTGGTTTTGGAATATTGTTTAGACTGGACCTCTTAGAGGTAAGAGATCGACCAGGATAGCCATCAGAGTCATACCAGAGGAAAAGAATATGTGTTATAAAATCATGTACTAGGAGTTTGAAGTCCAAGGGCATATAAAGCTAGAATAAACCAATCTTGTTTTAGGCTAACTAACTGGGATTGAATATTAAACTAGAGAAAAGAACCTAAAAGAGAAATAAAGTGGGCATAAATCTTATAAGGGCAAGAAATATGTAGAGGTAATACCCAAGTACTAACTTTGGTTTAAAGGTATAATATTTCTGATATCTAATCTGGAGTATATAGGATACAAAAAGGTTGGAGTGGATATATGCAGTCTATGCCTATTTTAAGTAAGATGAAAGGTTTGGGCTGAAAGTTTACTGATAATAGATAAAGTAGATAGTAGTGCTGAATATAAAGATACTAGAGCTACATAATATGTTGAATATAGACCGGTTAAATTAAATTTGTTACTGTAAATACAATTTGTACTAGGTCAATTGATCTGAACATCATAAACTTTAGTTTTCAAATATTTAACAAACCAAAAATAAAATATATATATATATATACTATTAGACCAATTTGACTAGTATAAATTCTTTGAGGTGTGGCGACTTAGTGTAGTGGTCTAGTTATTACTTTTTCCAAGTGGCAGGTCTAGAGTTCAAATCCCACTAACAATAATATTTGAAAAATAGGCCTGTGTTCGATTAACAGCTATGCTTATCGGTTGGATCTAGAACTATAATCTGTAACTTTGATCACACTATCTATAATGAGAGCTTTGGTGCAATAAACCTGAAGAACCGGCATAACTAAAAACCTATTTGGAAGATCAGAATTTGGAGATAGCAGTAATCTTTGATGATATTACAGGAGGGCTAAATTTGAACCAGGGCCTGAAATCAGAGAACTAAGCAACTAGGTCCTATAGCAAAGAACACACTAGCCAAACCGCCAGGTTGTTGCACCAAAGAAAAAGAACATACGCTTTGAAAGTATGGACCAAGAGAAGGGCGTCCTTCAGATACCTAAAGCCTGGGCAGACCAACCCTTTCAGGTTGCTAGCTGGAAGTAAGAAAGGAACCAATAAAGAATCTGGGTAAGAAAATGGTCTAAATATGGGTATTGGGGTTGTTGTGAACTGGATAAGGGCAAGAAGTATGTAATAGGCGCCTAATTAGGAAGGTTAGTGCTTGAGAAACGTTTATAGAATGGCAGCATCTCAAAAGGTGGTGTAAGATACGAATATAGAACAGTAGATCAATATGTATTAATTAGAAAGCCGTTACAGAACATGCAGGTAAATATATATATATGACATATACTGCTCTGTTAGGTTTACCTCGAGGATAGATTAGCCAGAAATGGTTAGTAAGTTCTAAGGTAGTCAGTATATCCTTTGCAAAGGTGATACAAAATTTATCTATATATGGTGAGTAAACCCAGAGTTAGAGACTTGAAGGTAGCAGTTAGAACCAGATAGTTTAAATGAATACCCTCCTAGTTGGGGTGCAGGTATGGCAGATAGTGTAGAACCTTTAGCAAACTACTTAAATTAGATACTCAAAGTTGCATATGTGGCTTAATGTACCATCATTATAATTGCATTATACTGTAAAACATTATTAATGCTCTAATAAAAGCTTTCAGGCCAAAGAGATCTCCTTAATCTATAAAAAAAAAAAACCATTTTTTACTTCTAAAATAAGTTTTATTTTTCATTAGTAAATTACTAAAAGTGTAATAATAAAAGTTAATATTTTTTATATAAACTACAATATTGTATTAAAAACTATATTTTTAAACTAATATTTAAAGAGTTTATTAAGAAATTGTAAATTATTTTTTTAGTTAAAAAATTTCTTTAAAATTGTCTATTTTTAGCTTATAAGTAAAGAAAGTGTTATTTATCACCTAATTTTTTTAAATAGTAAATATTACCCCCTCCTACATGATAAATAAATTGAAATTTCAAATATATATATATGATATTTTGGTAAGAACCCCCTCCAAAAAAAATCAGATGATAAATGATACTTCTCTAATCTAAAATTTTTGTCTTATAATATAAATACAAATATTGCAAAAATATAATCCTTATTTTCAAATATTTTTTTTTTTTCAAGGAAGTTATATTACAACTTTATTAATAAGATATTAAGAAGCAATTTATACAAGTAAAAATACAACTGTTTATCTAATTATGGCCGATGCCATCTTTAAACTAAAGTGTGATTTATCTAGTTTCCAATTGAATTTATGTACAACCTGCCAAGAGTAGAAGCAGCCTCTTTGTTTTTTCTAAATCTACTATAGATTTTGAATCCACAAATCACTGGCTAAGATCTACTAGCCTATTATAACTACTTCTTTTTTTTTAAATTTCCTACCTAGATCCTAGTAAAAAAACTATACCATAATTCATCTACAACAAATAAACCAAAAAATAAAAATAAAAAAAAAGAAAAAAAAAAACAAAGAAAAAGAAAATAAAATAGGAAAAAATATGTACCAACAAAATAAAAAAAAATAAAAAAAAAGTTAGAAAAACAAGAAAAAAAAAGTTAGGTCATAACTTATATACAAATATAAAAAGGATGTACTATTATAACTTGTGCAAAGCTAAAAAAATTATATACCAAATACAATATTTGTATATCTCTAATATAAAGCTTTGTCTCAACCTTAAGTTTTTCTTTCTGACTATTTGACCAACTCTAAATAGTTTTGCTCATGTTCATCCTAATTTGTATCTCAAGCTAGGTGCTGCCACTGTTTGAGAACCTATATCTTAAACCACTTGCTGCTGCAATTAAAAGTATCTTCTTCTATATTAAGGATTTCTTATTCAGAGCCTGTTTCTGTATAGTAGCACCATATTCATAAAATATGTAAGCCAAATTTTTACTTTTTGTAAAAAATTTTGAAAGACCAACAGGAGAGCAGGTAGAAGCAAAAGAGAGACCACTTGGCCAAATAAAAAAGTGTAGCTTGAAGAAAAGCAAGTTCTTATTGTTTTTTCTATGTTTTTCTTCTAGAAATAACAGCCTAAGTAACTTTGTTGATGGAGAAGACTTTTGTTGCTTTACTAAAATTTTGTATTCAAAAGTGCATATCTCCTGCTAGTTATCTTGTATACTAACACTCTTGACTTGCATGTCAAATACACAACTTATAAAGGAGTTCCAAAAAAAAAAACTATTGACTTTTAGACAAATTACTATATTAGACTACAACTTTCTAACAAAAGTTTTGTTTTTTTTAGTGAGAAATTTTGGTTCAAATAATTATTAGAAAGAGTATAATATTATTTTATTAAATTTTATTTAAATATTTTAAATAATTAAAAATATAGATCAGAGACATATTTATAGTAATTATGCAGACAAATTATTTTTTATTTTTAATTTTATTTTTTTTTAATTTAGTAGTCTTGCCAATACTATTTATTAAATTAACACTAAGGTATTTTGGTTACAAATATTATATGTATAATTACAACTCTTTAATATATATTATGAGTATTAGCTTACTTGGTTACTATAATATTTTATTTCCTTAATAACTATCCTGCAACCAAACCAATTACTAAATTACCGGATAGTTTTCAAACCTATATTATTATATATATCCTGCTTATATACTACTATACAACATTTATTAACCAACTTTTATTTCTTATTACTTATCATATTACTTCTAATTTGGTTCTTGTATTACTTCCAAATAGGTGTCTTTCAAGTGAACACTCTTCATACTTCCAGTTTGGGTAATATATTTATTAAAAAACTTTATATAATCATATTGCTATTAAAATTGTATTTTTATAAAAACAAATAGCATAATTATAAAGTAAGATTACTATATAAAATACTTTATATTAATTATTATTTATTTAAATATAAAAAGTATAAATATATATATAATAGAAAAAGAGAGGTGTAGTGACTTAGTGTAGTAGTCTAGTCATCACCTTTACCAAGTGGCAAGTTTAGAGTTCAAATCCCATGGATGATGAATTTTGAAAAATAGTCTGTGTTTCGGTTTACAGTTGTGATTATCAGTTGATCTAGAAATCTGTAATCTTGGTCACACTATCTAGTAATAGGAGCTTTGGCGCAATAAATCCGAGGAACTGGCATAACCGAAAACCCATTTGGCAAGTCCCAAATTTGGAAGTAGCAGTGATCTTTGACAGTGCTACAAGAGGGCTGAATTCGAACTAAGGCTTGAGATTGGAAAACCGAGCAATCAGGTCCTTAAGTAGAAGAACACACCAGCCAAACTGCCGGGCTGACGCACCGGAGGAAAAGGTCATATGCTCTGAAAGTATGGACCAAGGGAAGAGCATCCTTCAGGCATCTAAAGCCTGGGCAGACCAACCCATCCAGGTTGCTAGCTGGAAGTAAGGGAGAGACCAATAAAGAATCTGGGTAAGAAGACGGTCCAAATATGGGTATTGGAGTTGTTGTAAACCGAATAAGGGCAAGAAGTATGTAATGGGCGCCTAGTTAGGAAGGTTGGTACTTGAGAAACATTTGTAGAAAGGCAGCGCCCCAAAAGGTGGCGTGAGATACTAATATGAAATAGCAGGTCAATAGGTACTAATTAGGAAGAAGTTATAGAAACATGCAGGTGAATATATATATAGGGCATGTACCACTCTGTTAGGTTTACCTTCGAGAATAGATTAGCCATATATAGTTAGTAAGTCTTAATGATAGGGATTGACAAAATCTGTGTGGTTAGTAAGTTCTAAAGTAGGGTGTGAAATCCACATTAGGTAATATCCAAAATCCATACATAAATAGTAAGGTACACCTAGGGTTAAAGGGCTGATGGAAGTAGTTAGAACCAGATGGTTTAAATGGGTACCTCTTTAGTTGGGGTGCAGATATAGCAGATAGTATAGAACCTTCGAGCGGACTACTTAAATTAGGTACTCAAAAGGTGCATATGTGGCTTAATGTACCATCATTGTAATTACATTATAAAACTCTGTCTATACTTTAATAAAAAGTCCCTAGGCCAAAGAAAGTCACTTTAATACCAAAAAAAAAATAATAATAATAGAAAAAGAGATTTGTAGTTTTAAAAAATAAATTAATATAAATTTTTATAATAAACTAGTTTTAAAATTACAATTTTAATTCTATATATTTAGCAACTCTCTCCGTTGATTACTAAAACTAAATTTGGAGCTAAAGGAAAAACAAAGTTTAACAGTTCCTTTATTAAAACAACAATAGAACTAGCTCTAAGCTAAAGAATAGAACACAAAAAAATAACTGGAGTTTTCTAAAACAACTTTGATCACTATGTTCTCAAAAATGCATTTTTTAGAAAATTTTCAGACTTTTGACAAAATTTTTAAAACTTTTCTAAAAATTTGGAGATTTACTGTTGACCCTTATAGGAAGACATTCATATGATTGGTTAATTTTGTCAATCTATTCATGATTGCCCATGATAATTAACCAATCAAATTACATAATTTTTTTAAAACGTTTATCATTTTAATACTAGAAAACGAAGAAAACTTCG